>JASPKZ010002566.1:0-112249 GCA_030220185.1 Diploptera punctata
GTGAAGAAGAACAAAGGTTCGCCCTAATGGGCATTGATTGTTCTTTAGTCTTTGCTGTAGTCATTCAGTGATTTCGTGTTTCTTGGGCACTTCGGTAAATGATATCGGTCGCACTATCCGCCACACAATTCACACATGCACTTCTCACTTGGTTTGTGATATTTCTTGATTCTGCACACCTTATGATGAAAGTCGTGTATTGTATATCGTGTTACAACATGTCTTAGCTCTTGGTTGGTTTTCGTCCAGTTTCTGTCCAGCATAGCTCCTGAGGTGTAGAAATCAGCACCTATCATTCTCGGTTTTTCTCTCCTGTTGTTTAAAAGTTCTTGGTAAGGGCTAATAGATGCTAATAGCATTCTCAGTTGTAGATCTTCTATGTAGTATATGTTTCCTTTGTGAGTTCATAGATGAGTCGTGAGGGTGCAGTTTTTTCCCACTCTCAGTGCTATAAAAGACCTTTAAAAAGACTTAAAGATATCCCAAAAAGACCTAAAAACTAAAAAAAAAAAAGACTTAAAAATTCAAATTAAATAATAATTATAGTTTCAACTGTATTTTTAATTAATACAATAAAAATGTTTAAAAAGTACAAAATCATTTGCGATGAATGAGTTCAGATAGAGTTCCCAAGGCCATGCTTCGTTATTGTCCAACAGGGAAGAGATCTCTGGGCTGTCCAAGGAAATGCTGCATACAAAATTCATCAGTGAGGTTGTAACAGACCTATAGGCCTAAGACTTAGTTGGATGAAGAAGAAGAAAAAGTACAAAATTCTAGTGAAATGCAACATTATATTGCCGGGGAGGGGGAAAAAATGTTGATTGAAAATGCTTCTACTTTCATACTTTATATTTTAATCTTACATAGTCTGAAAAAGGAATTCTGTGTTCATAAAAAATAAAGTTTTTGGATAATTTAAAATGAACGGTTTTTCCCAACTAGAATGAATTCAGCGAACCCATAATGGATATCAGGCAGTCAGTAGGCTGGTTAATAATGAGAAGATATTTGTGGGGGTTCAATAGTTTCTCGCAGAACAAAAGTGTTTGCAATTTGGAAAGTAAAACTAGATAGTGTTTTTAAAAGAAGTTGGATTTGAGACTAGACTCTGTGGATTCTTGAATTATACAAATGGTATAAATGTAGTCTAGTCAAAAGAAGGTAAAGTTGTAAAAAAAATTGTTAAGACCTAAAAAAAAGGCTAAAAAAGATCAATAAGACAAAAAAAATCAAAAAAAGGACAAATAAACCCACCATTTTCTGGCTTACAATGACCCAAAATGTATATATTAAGTTGGGCCTCGTCTTCAGACACAAAATGAAAAATGGATTTTTCCTCAACTTCCGAGCCCTATTGATTACAATCCATTTTCTTATTTCATACTCATTAAAATAAATTTGTGAATTTTTGCAAGACATTTTCCACACATAACAATAAAAATAGTCTCTAATATAATCCAATCTAATATGACTTACAATGTTCAAGGGTATTTAAATAAAAATTAAATAAAGAATAAAAATAAATTGAGAAAATCTAGAATATAAATTAATATTTTATGAGGTGAATACTTTATTATCGGAATTTTTTGTGAATTAAATGTGTGCATACCTTTTGGTTGGATTTCTTATCAAGATAAAAGATTTCTCATCTTGTTACACATATTCTCAATAAAACCCAAACACAAAACAAAATGAAAAGTACTTCTTCTAAATGTTTTTTCATTTTTGTTTGGTGATTGGGTTTTATTGATGATACGTGTAACATAATTTATCATAATCAAGAAGATCGGGTATTTTAATATGTCCCATCAATTCTTAGTCTAGTCAATTAAGTTTTCAATTAGTCATATCAAATTTATTTAAAACATGTATAAAACATATTTTATAGATAAATCTATGAAATTGCACCAAAGATTAAAATTAGCTGAAGTTGGCTACCCAACTTTCTTCTTAGCCAATTTAGTTTCAGTTAAACATCAAATTTCTTTAAATATGTATAAAACATATTTTATAGATAAATGATATGAAATTGCACCAAAGATTAAAATAACTTTTCAGGTTAAAATTAGCTGTAGTAAAGGGCTGTTCAACTTTCCTCTTTTTCGTGACGTTTGCAGAAATATGCATTATTATTTCATTTTTTTCTCATAGTATATTCATGACTTCTTCAGATTGTATTTTTAATAATTAATGTATTTTATAGTTATACAGCTTTAACTGAGTTTTCACAATATTAGGAATGTGATTTGTAGGTTATGTTAGGTGTGCTCTTGACTTGAAATTACTGCCCAGAACCTGATTTGAATCTACAACCTCAAATTCATTGGCATGTGCATTACTAATGTTATCAAAATTTTAATCTAATTGTTATGCAACATGTGCTTTTTTAATATTTGTTTATTTATTTATTTGTTTGTTAGCACATACCACAAAATCATTTTAACTGTTTTACTGATACAATAGCAAGTTTCAATGCATTTAATCATGTTCCAGATAAACTAAACAAACATTTTTCCAAAGAAAACATGTGATTTGATTATACTGAAATTTTTTTTGTACAATATAGAATCATCAGTAGTTAAATTCTATGTATATTTCTATTTATGTATCTTAAAGTAAAATATAATTTCATTAGAAAAATATTTTTATTACAATTTATTTTCAAAGATAACAAGATGGAGGGAGAAGTGCTGACTAAATGGTTCAGGAGACAACAGTCAGAGTTAGAACTTACATATTATGAAGCAATATGTGGTATTCTAAAATATATTTTAATGTGGATTTCACTTAAAGATTTTTTTAACTTCAACCCAGGTATTAAGTACTGATTATGGCCATTTTTAAAGCTGTCTTCAAACTTGCAGATAATATGGTATTTTATACTCCTAATATTGAAAAGCATTATCAACTTCAAAATTGATGACCAATGCCATAATTTAATTAGTGTGCATGTGTGTGTGTTAATTGTGTAGAGAGTGATTATAAGATATGTATATTATTTTGTTAATACAGATACGTGGACATATGATCTAATGAATAACTTGATGCACATTTTGAGTACCAACATCTGCCGGCGGTTACTGCTGGTTATCTCAACTTTTAACTGGTTCTTATTGTAGCTTCCAAATATCTCATGTTGTTAGCTGGGCACCAGTCCCTATATGGGTACAGGCAAAAATTCCATGAGAAAATTTATTCTCTCACGAGGACTCTAACCATCATGTATCCTGAAACTCTGCATCAAAGAATGATGCCTTAGATGCTGGCCATGGTGCGGGCCTTGCAAATAATTATTTTAGTTTCATTGATCAAAATGTTGATTTTGTAATTAAAATAACCAATTTTTTATTTATCTTTTAAGGTATCGAAGTAGCATTTCTAACCGGTCAATGAAATCTTACATGCTGCAACAAATTCTAAGGCTTAAATGAGCATAACTTGTGTTTGTATTAATATGAGCTTCTATTTCTGCTTAAATAAATTTATATTTCACATTATTTAGGTAAACTTTTACCAATCACTCCATATTCTTTTTCTTTTTTTATACTAGTTTTGGAACTTTATACTTCAGTTCCATCTTCAGTAAATTCGTGACCGTTGTTCTGTCATCTTGAAGAGCTGAAACTATATAAAAAAGAAGAAGAATATGAGGTGAGTGATAAAATTTTACATAAATAAATAATACCTCATAATATGAATTCGTCCACCGCTGTGGTCTCGAGGTGGGCCCGGGTTCAATCCCCGGTTGGGATAATTTTTCTGGGTGAGTTTTTATCGGGGTTTTTCCTCACCTATAAGACAAATGTCAGGAAAACTTTAAGGGCCAAACAGTCCCCGAAATCATATGGCCATCATCATCATCATCCTTATCATTATCATCATCATCATCATCATCATCCTTCACAGGTGTGGAAAGCAATGGGAAGCTACTACACCTACAATTCCCTAGTAAAGCTGCAAAGCATAGCATGAAATGCTATGATTGCAGTGAAAGACCTGTCCTCGGGCAGAATTACTATGGATGGAGTATGTTAATAAACAGATTTTTATCTCTAAAAGCTATATGAGACTAATTTTTATTGGCTTGCACTAAGTATTTTGCATTGCACTTCTACTTAAGAGATAACAAGAAAAAGCTGTGAAAATAGTTGATTATTGTTTTTGTTTATCCAGACCTAGAATCATATTAAAAAAAAAGAAGTTATCTTAATTTAGCCAATATTTTGAAAAAAATCAGAAAATAGGCCTAGATCATGTGTCTATCATATAATCAAAGATCTTATATATATTGGGTATGAAGCCAGGTTATGTTGTTATTGTTACTATTTTATTATTTATAATTATTAATATATTGTTGTTATTGATATTATTCACATCTGTCCATGTTCATGTTGTGGCAGTATTATTTTATGTTGATTTTTGTCACTCACATGCATGGTGTGCAATGTTCCAGAAAATAAAAATAGATGGGTACCATACAAGTTGAACCAATATGATATATAGGAGATTTTTGGATATCGTACTGTGTTTTGTATGTATAAATTTCCAATTAGGAAGGAAATAAAGTGATATCTAGGTAGAACAATAGATTTTGATACTGTATGAATATATAATTGTTAAAAGCTACAAATATCATAGACCAGAACGTAATTAGTGGCTCCATTATTTGTAAACATGAGACATTTGTTGGATATTTTCTACCAAATTATATGTCATTAAATAAACATATATACATATATATATTTTACTGAAAGAAATATCTAGTCAATATGCACTACCTTAAATGAATGTATATTAGTATTACAGTGTTCTTCCTGTTTACTTTTGAACTTTCTTAATGAATTTTTAATGTATTATTAAAAATGGTGATAGTTTTGGTAATAAATATGAAGTTCGTTAAATATATCATATCTGTATTTTTAAGTTATTTGTATCCCCATATTTGCTGTAAACATTTTCTAAATTTTAAAAAGAACAATTAAAAGATTATGGCTATATTTAAAGTTATTGATTGCCTTTTGAACTTGTTTAAATTTAAGGTTGATGTATTTGAAAATATATATGTTTGCTATCTTTTCTTACAAAATTACTATAACTATAATTTATAATATTATTTTTTAAAATCAAATTTAAAGTGGGAGGTAACACTTATGAGGTATTTACATTAATGAATGAGTTGGAGAAAATGCTTTAACATCTCATCTCATAAAGTTACTTGTCTTCGTGATACCGGTTTCAAAAGTATAGTTTTACTTCCATCTTCAGTCAAATTTCGCCATTAACATCATCTTCTGAACTGCCATCTGGTGTCGATTTTATGAACTTGGAGATCAAATTATTCTTGTCAGGAATATCAAAATTCATGGCTTTATATGTATTCTTCTGAATGCATATCTTTTCCCAAACTGTCAATTCCAAAGGTTTCTCTCCAAATATTTCAAAAGTTTAGTTTCTCTTCCAATTTTGTGATTCTCTAAACTATGAGCTGCAATTGCTGATTTTTCAATTTCACCAGTTTTAATATTTCTAAAATGTTCTTTTGTATGAGTTTCTATATAGTTTTTCCTATATATACTTTATTACAGTCATTGCAACTAATTTAATAAATTCCAGATTTTTTACTATCTGGACATTTTCTTATTAGTTATTAGTCAATTATCCAGACTAAATTTGTTAATTGGTGCTAATGTAATATTGAATTGATATTGTCATAGTTTTATATATCTCTATATTATTGAATTATTATTTTTAATCTGTATGCTAATTTTATTTTAATACTGGTATATTTCAATTTTTAATTTTATTTAATGTTTATTAATGTTAGTTAATTCAAGTTCCCCTAACATGAGATCTGTTCACAAAGATACATTACTAGTATATAATTGGGCCTATATTTTATGTAACTGACATAATTTTGTTTGAAAATACCCGCTGGTAAATTAATAAAGTAAAAGTAAAATTTGTACAGAATATCCCAACTTTCTTATTTATGTCAAAACAAATTCTTGAGTAATCTGTAGCAAGAAAGAGAACCTCTGATTGTTTGGAAATGCCTACCTAAGCTCTGTGAGATCTTGAATAATTGATAAATTTGAGGAAGGTTTTAATAAGCTATTTATTTTTTATATTCATACTATAGTGATTCGGAAAGTAAGTTCTGTTTTTTTTTCAGAAAAAAACATTATTGTGGGAACATTTCTTGCATACCAGTGAAAAGTACACATTTCAATTATTTTTCAACATAATTTCCATTTACATTCAAACAATTGTCATATCACTTCATAAATTTCAAAATCTCTAATGCCTAAAACTTTGCCACCTGTGACTATAGACAACCATTTATGCTCTCCTTGAGCTCTTCATCTGTTTGAAACTGCTTCGATCCAAGCTGTGTCTTCATGTTTGGGAAACAGTAGAAGTCACTCAGAGCCAAGTCAAGATTTTATGGTGGATGATCAAACACCTGTTTCAAGAGGGTTTGCTGCTCCCATTTTAAACTGTATAGTACTGAAAATAAATAAATAATAATCCATCCATAGTAATTCTTCCCGAGGGCAGGTCTTTCACTGCAATCATAGCATTTTCATGCTATGCTTTGCAGCTTTACTAGGGAATTATAGGTTGCTTCCCATTGCTTTCCACACTGGTGAAGGATGATGATGATGGCCAGATGATTTTCGGGGACTGTTGGGCCCTAAGCTTCCTGACATTGGTCTTACAGGTGAGGAAAAACCCAAAAAAAACTCACTCAGGAGCCTGTCCCAACTGGAAATTGAACTCGGGCCCACTGCATGACAAGGCAACATGCTATATAAAATCGGCTGCAGTGGACTAGTGGTTATGCTCCTTGCCTCTGGTTCCGAGGGTTGCGGGTTCAAACCCGGCCGCAGTCGATGGATTTTTTAGGGTGGAAAAATCCAAGGAGCAAGTCCTCTGAGACGGACTTTAAGCCGTGGGTCTGAAGATCCTTAAGCCTGAATAAAGAGACCTTTAAGCAAAATTTACTGACCTCAATGTCCTAGTAATACCTTAGTTGCCTGTTAGGTGTCTCAATGGGTCGGTGTGTTGATTGCATGCCATCCATGACATATACAAGCAAATAATGTAACTAAAAATTAACTTGGTCTCGTAATTCCTTACAAAGAAGAGGCTATGGCTCAACAATGGGCTACATCATTATAGATATATTATTATAAAGATAGTTGAAATTTAAATTTCTGATTAAGACATTTTAATCATCAACTTATTAATTAATGTGCATATGTTAAGTTACCAAAATGTTTATAAAATGTAAGAGTGATTACATATGAGCAATGGATAAAAATATTTATTTTGTCTTCATCAATCAGTTTATGATACTAAATTGTGAAGACACTGTAACCAATGTATACGTACCAATTTTATATCATAGTATCACAACAATTATTACTCACCAAAGGTCGGAGTAGGAATGGCAAATTTGAGAACTAACATGCTACTATGTATTTCTCAATGTGATCTGTGGTATAGCAATGCCATCCCTCCATCCTAGTCTAAGCCTGGTTGATTAATACATACATAATTCCTCAAGAGTTAGAAATATTACTTAAGTTACTTTATTATCACCCAAACATGATATTACAGTATAGGGCTATTCAAAGTAAAGAAATAGACTTAAAACATTTATTTCTTCCAAACTACAAAAAAATAGAAACACAATTCTAACATTCAAATTTCACTACTTTATGCATTTAATATGAGCACCACGTGTGACATGACAAATACCAAAACGGTGGCTCATTTCTTGCCACACACGAATCAGCCGGTCTCTAGTTATCAAATTCACAGCTTCACCAATTCAATGTCGCAGATTTTCAAGAGTATCAGGAATAGGGGGGGGGATAAAAACACGGTATTTTACATAACACCACAGATAAAAATCACACGAGCTTAGGTCCGGTGACCTGGGAGGCCACTGGCGATGAAGTTGATCTTCTGCTTTTCCTCTTCCAATCCAACGGCGCCAATGCAACCGTGATTGCAACTTCAAGCAACAGTGCCAATGCGGCCGTGATCGGAACATCAAACTTTTCTCTTTCTAGGAGCATTAGAGTTGTGTTTCTATTTTTTGTAGTTTGGAAAAAATAAATGTTTGAAGTATGTTCCTTCTTTCTGAATAGCCCTGTATATGAATAATATTAGCACTAAATTTTTTAAGAGAATATTTGCAGGTAAATATGCAGGACTGTGTTTTTATTAAAAGATATTCACTAGATTTCTAACACTGTTTACTGTTTTGATTTGTTGAATAAACTTGTAGATTTTTAGAAGTTCTATAAAGTGATAAAAGTTCAACAATAGAAATTGTGTGGTACTCATCTTTTTATAATAGTAATTGTAAACTGAAGATTTTTCATATATATATTTAATAATCTATTTTCACATGTTTTTTATTCCTTACTCTTTCCAAGTCTTCAGGATATTTGCAAATGTACAATGAGCTTGCGTGCCAAAAAAAAAGTATTTAAAGCTTACCTTCTCTGAAGGTACTGTATTGTATAAAAGAGAACTGTTGGTATGGTATATTTTACGTTTTTCTGTTTAAACAGTTTTATTGCATATTATCATCTAACTGTAACACAGGAATTTTAACTATACAGTATATAAATGTAGAAACTTGACCAAAGAGCCCACATATTACACACAACAAATAAATTTTTTTTGAGTTTGAAAATCATGTTATTACTTAAATAAATCTCGACATTCCTTTTGTACAGAATATTCCAGAATTCATTAAAAAAAATGAGGGATTGTGGAGTGCATTTAGAATCATTCTGGAAGTTCCAATTTTGTTGTCATTATAGAATTACATTATTCAATGGAAATGGACAGCTAATGACAAATGGGGGAAATTTTGAAGAAGTGGCTGAATTCAAATATCTAGAAACAGTAATCACAAACAGGAATGATATGCACAAAGGAATTAAACATGGGCTCAATTCTGGAAATGTGTGCTATTATGCATTACAGGGACTCTTGTCACCCCAACTCCTTTAAAAAAAATGTTAAACTAAAAATATATAAAACTGTTATTCTACCAGTTATATTATATGGATGCGAAACATTTGACAATCAAGTTCTTAGGAACATTTTTGGATCAAAGAGAGATGAACAGATAGGTGAATGGAAGTCAGATATATAAGAATTTTATAGGAAGCCAGATATAATAAGAACAGTTAAGTCTTATAGACCACGATGGGCAGGACATGTAGCAAGAATGGGAAATGAAAGACATGCATGGAAGCTTCTTGTAAGAAAACCAGAGGGAAAACGCCCAGTTGGTAGACCAAGAATGAGATGGGAGAATAACATTAACCATGATTTGAGGGAAGTAAATTATACAGGGAATAATTGGAAAACATTAGCTTACGTCCATGCGGGCATGAACCTTCAGGTTCGATACTGCAAGTGAGTTAGTTAGTTATCACTGAAATTTAAATCTGGTCATAAAAGGGCTGATACATAAATGCACTTACCTTATAAAAACCACACTAGCAACTAACTAAAACCAGCTGAGCTATTAAACTATATGATATACTTTTCGAATGTCTTATTAGTTCTTGAAAAGTGTCTGCCTATCTATTTTTGCGAAATATAATCAAACTCCTACCTAGGATAAATCTAGTTAGAGTGAGTATTTGTATTCAGGTTAGCTTTTAAGTTCAGATCTTCAGTTTGGAGTTGACTGATGATGAAGGCAAATGCCTTTGAAACTGGTATCGTCAAAACACGGAATTTTATGAGGTGAGATATAAAGACATTTTATGTAACTCAATTATAATTTGAAAATTGCCTCATAATATTACATCACAATATAATTTTGATTAAATTAAATATTTACTGACCAGATTTCGTGAATATTTAATTTATTCAAAATTATATTGGGATGTAACACCATGCATTAATTTTCAATTTATAATTGAGTTGGATAAAATGCCTTTATATCTCACCTCATAAAGTTCCGTGTTTTGACTATACCAGTTTCAAAAGCCTTTGTCTTCATCATAGTCAAACTCCAAACTGAAGTCCTAAACTTAGTAAGTAGAAAACAAACAACAAGCTGTTGAGGTAGAAATGGATTTTTGGAGGCGATCGACAATAATGTCAAGAAAGGATAAGGTCAAAACAGCAGAATAAGGGAAATTATGCAAGTTGAAAAAAAAAACATATTAGGAAACATGCAGAAAAACGTTTGAAATGGTATGGACACCTCATAAGAATGAAAGAAGAGAGAATGCCAAAGATGATCATTAATTGGAAAGCTAATGGAAGAAGTGGAAGAGACAGGCCTAGAGAACGATGGATGGATGGAGTGAAGATAAGTATGGAAGCTAGAGATTTGAGGGAAGAAGATGCTTTAGACATGAATCTCTGGCGACAAATCACTTTGTGTTGAAAGAGAAACACTGTGTTGTAGAATATTCCTAAATAAAAAAAAAATAAATATTTCAGTGTTGGGGCGTATTATGTTCCACAGATGTTGGAGGGTTCCTCCTGTGGTTGGCAACACTCATTCAAATGTCATGTAAACGTTGGCTGCATCAATTTAATCTATATTGTGTCTACTATGCACCTGTGCATAATTGCAGGAACTACGTGAACTCTTGATGCCCAAAAAACAGATGGATACAACAAGAACATACCGCTTTGTTAAAATAAACTAAGCAGTAATTTTAATATAATTTTTTAATATATATACTAGCGGACCCGGCAGACGTGTCCAGCCCGAACGTTCAAATCTCGTGTCATGGCCAGACGATAAAAATATACATAAGATACTTTTTAATCATAAAATTCACTAATTAGATATTATTGAATAAGTTCACAAGAAAACCTCTCACTGCCATCTGTTGTAGCTAAATAATAAGTAAAAGGTTCGCCCGAGTGGGCATTGATTATATTTAATCTTTGCTATATTCGTTCAAAACAAAAATTATGGCATTTCAAGGTGTAGATCCTGTCAGATGTAAAATTGTACTGGACACATAAAATTTTGGAGCAGGTGAATAATTTTACATATCTAGGATGCAATATCTCATATGAAGAAGAAAAGGATGTAAATGCAAAAATATCTAAATTTTTAAGAATTTTAGGGTTAATAAATTCTATCTTCAAGCCACAGTTAGTCCAAAAGCATTCAAGACTGAAAGTGTATAAAACACTGGCTCTTCCAACTCTTTGTATGGTAGCGAAGTATGGACGTTGAAACAGAAGGATATACAGAGACTTAGATCTGCTGAAATGAGATATCTTCGGAGGACTGCAGGATACACACTACTAGATCACAAAAAAAAATGAAGACATCTTAGAAGAATTACACATGGAATCTTTAGAAAACAAATTTCTGATTATAAGTCAAGATGGATACAACATGTTCATCGAATGGAAGATCACAGAATACCCAAACTAATGTTAAGATATCAACCTGCAGGAAGAAGAAGACCAGGAAGTCCACTCAAAAGACTTCTGGATGGTGTTTCTCTTGAGGCCGAAACAGGTCAACAAATGGCCTAAATTCGTGAATGTACTATGATGATGATGATATATTCGTTCAGTGTTTTTGTGTTCTTTGGGCACTTCTGTATGTGGTACCGTTCGCATCTGTGACCACACAAAGCACATATACATTTTTCATTTGGGTCGTGGTACTTCTTGTTTTCACACACTTTGTGATGAAAACCGTGCACTGCATAACGTGTCACAACATGTCGCTGGTCCTGGTTAGCTTTTGTCCAATTCCTCTCTATCATGGCTCCCGTAGCATAGAAATCAAGGTCTATCTCCCTCTTCTTCAATTTGCTTCGGTGTACGAGTTCTGTGTAGGGGCCGGTAGTAGGTAGAAGGTGTTTCATCCTCAGATCTTCTGCATAGAACGACTCTCTTGCAAGTTCATATACAAGTCTCGACGGGGTTGTTTTCCCCACCCTTAGAACCACTTTAAGGAAACGTGCCTTAACCTTCTCTATCCTTTCGAGATCGCTAAGTGACAGTTTCTCCCATATAATGTCTATGCCGTATGTTATGATTGGAGATATCGTTGTATCGAATAATGTCATGGCCGTGGGTAGTGACAGTCGGGCTAGATTTTTTATGCTGTAGATTGCTCTTGTGGCTGCTGCTGTTTTCTCTTGTATATGTTGGTTGAATGATCGTAATGTTGTTTGGAGTGTCATGCCTAGATATGTGAATTTGTTGACTGTCTTTAGTGGTTCTTCATTCAGCATTAGGATATCTTCTTGTGTGGCTCTTCCTCCTCTTCTAAATGTTAGTTGGACTGTTGTTGTAGCTAAAGAATCATGCATGATGACGTCACAATGTTGTCGCGCGGAATATGTCGATAATGCAAATGACTACACATGTGACATAAAAAAATCCTATAACCCGATCGCAGCGCCACATACAGAGTCCAAATGTAAATCTAAACAATCCAGAGATCCACTAAAACACAAACAAACAATTTTATCAAAATCGGTCCAGTCGATTAGGCAGTTTTTAATTTTGGGGTTTCAAGTAAACCTCTACTTCTAATTGTCCGAGTTCGCTCATTTTTGGATAATACATACCTCGGTTTATTTTAATTGGATATACTGAGTTTCGTTGTGAAGCACTGAAAAACGTTACCGCTAGAACAATTTTTAAATTTTCACTTCAGATGGTTCTAGAGAGTCCAATTGTGAATCTAAACCATCGAGGGACCCAATCAGACACACACAAAAAAAAATCCATCAAAATCGGTCCAGTCGTTTACGACTTCAGTGACAAACGCACATACGGAAGAATTATATATATAAAGTGGCCCGAACCTTCTGGCGGCATCATGGCCCAGCCTCTAAACGAAACGAGTACCATATGCTTTTTTTGGGGATAAAGACGGCCGTCACGCAGGGCTGACAACCCGGCTGACGTCAAGTGCCGATTGTCTAGAAACGTGGGAGCCTTAACTTCCTACTATCCCAAGGGGGCCCCTAAGGACTGTTGAGGGATCATTTTATATATGTAAAACAAATACCTATAGCTTTGTTAAAATAACCCTATTAGCCTTAGCTAATTATCTGGAAACACTTAAACAATGAAGAGATCTTCTGGGTAGCTTACCTAAAGCACAATGTTCAAAATATTTATTTCTTTTTGACAACTTTGTTAAAAACACATTGAGCATTGCTGATATAAGGCCGGTATGTTTTACTCAAGTAAAAAACGACTAGTGCTTGCCACTGAACTCATCCTAAACGACCTGACCGATTTTGATAAAATGTTTTGTGTGTGTCTGATTGGGTCCCTCGATAGTTTAGATCCACAATTGGAGCCTCTAAAACAGCGGTTCCCAATCTTTTTCGCCTCGCGAACCACTTCCACAACAATCTGAGATGTGTGAACCACTGATTTTTAAATATACATACAGTAGACATGCATAAAATTTAATTCCAAGCAAAAGGTTTAATAACCTTAAATTAACTTAACCCTTACACCTAAAGTTACTCTAGTTACGGCTTAAAGTTACACAACATGTAGGCGTAGTTGTAGCGAAATGAAATGCATTCCTAACGTTGTTACATAACCGTAAACTAGGCATTCGCGGTAAATATTAATTTATTGTGGAAATAATGTGACTATTTAACTCATGCCCCAAATGGGACTCAATGGCCAATCCCGCTTCAATGATTTCTCTTTTACAACCAATCAGAGTCGTGTTTCACGAAATATTCATCAGTGTTATAATTACCATATTAAAGAAGGCTCCTCCTTTTTAATATTCTGAACAGGTCTGACCATTATTTTGCAGCGACGGAGCCCGAGAGAAATACGGCTACCAGATTGTATATATAGTGCATGAATGTCAACACATGCCGCATGCGGGAGTTAATATAAAAACATTTGTAGCAATTGATTATACCATCAAAAAAAGAAACCACTGTTTGCACTTTCTTAAATGTATTTTTTCCCAGTAACAATTCAGAAAAATATAATTGTCATATTTACATCATACGGCATCAGAAATGAATTAATATACAGTTTGATGTGTTTCATTTTTTCTCCACTAGAGAGCATTCTTACAATATTGCGTTCCTTTGGCAATAAATAGTATGATCTGGTTGCAGTGATAAACAAAAGAAGCAGATGAAGCGTACCTATCGCTTCTCATTTGTTTTCAAACATCGCCGTTTACAATAAATATATACATATTTTAAAATAACTATAGTTAAATAATGATTTGTGAGTAAACAGCTTAATTTTATTCGTTAAATAGTCCTAATAAATGCCACTCTTGATTTCCAAATTCTGTAGATAAATTGGAAATCACTCGTGGCATTACTTATGATAAATTCCCGGTGTTACACATATGTAACAAAGGGCATTATAGGGTTAATTTAATTTAATTTAATAATAATAATAATAATAATAATTATTATTATTATTATTATTATTATTATTATTAAAATTTCAATGCTGCAGAAATGATGGAAACAATAATAGACTTAACATCGAGACCTGCCATTACGGAAAAGTTTTTTCGAACCCCTTTAAATATTTTGCGAACCGGGGATTCGCGAACCACAGGTTGGTAAACGATGCTCTAAAACAATTAGGTGTAGGAGTTCACCTGAAATCAAAATTTAAAAATCGCTCTAGCATTCACATTTTTCGATGCTTCACAACGAAACTCAGTATATCCTATTAAAATAAACCGAGGTAGGTATTGTCCAAAAATGAGCGAAATTCGACAATTAGAAGTGGAGGTTTACTTGAAATCCGAAATTAAAAACTGCCTAAACGACAGGACCGATTTTGATGATTTTTTTTTCTGTGTGTTTGAGTGTTGCTCCTGTATGGTTTAGATTCACAATTGGATTCGGTAGGTGGCGCCATAGAGAAATTCTGTGGGTGGCGCTGCGATCGGGTTATAGGATTCTTTTATGTCATGTGTAGTCATCTGCATTATCGACATATTCCGCGCGACAATAATATGACGTCAGCATGCACGCTTCTTGAGCAACAACAGATGGCGGTGAGAGTTTTTTTTTGGGAACTTATTTAATAATATATATTTGGTGAATTTTATGATAAAAAAGCAACATATTTCTTTTTTGTCCGGCCATGACCCGAGATTTGAACGTTCGGCAGGACAACTAGTGTGTGTGTGTGTATATCCATCCATAGTAATTCTACCCGAGGGCAGGTCTTTCACTGCAATCATAGCATTTTCATGCTATACTTTGCAGCTTTACTAGGGAATTGTAGGTGTGGTAGCTTCCCGTTGCTTTCCACACCGGTGAAGGATGATGATGATGATGATGATAATGATAAGGATGATGATGATGACCATATGGTTTCGGGGACCTTTGGGCCTTAAAGTTTTCCTGACATTTGTCTTACAGGTGTGGAAAAACCCCGATAAAAACCTTACCCTGAAAAACTGTCCCGACCGGGGATCAAACCTGGGCCCGCTGCGTGACAAGGCAGCACGCTATCTCGAGACCACAGCGATGGACTATATAAAATCCAAATTAACCAATATTACTTCTGTATAAATGTTCGTGTTCTAGATAAATAAATAAAAGTTCCAGAATTCAAAATATGGCTGTTTATAACTTCTGTTACTAAACTGCATATAAATAATACGTATAGCCTACAAGATATTTGTGACAAAGTTTAGCACTTTTTTTTTTTACTAAAACAGCGGGAAAACTAGCAATGCAGTATTTTTATTTGAAACTGACAATCAATACAAAAAGTAGTGCGCAGAAGTTACCAATCTAATTAAATTGCTATAGGCCTACATTCCAAGGATCAATCGATATTGTGGTTTTCTTGTATCTTCAGCTATGACCTAATTCCTTATACAAGAGAAAATTTGAATTGTACATGGAATGCATATTAAATCTACACATTATAAAAATATTTCTGCAGAGCATTTTTTATAAGCATGACACAAGTATTCACTATTATTTTGTATATAGACGCTTCAATATTTTAGAATAAATTGCATCGAATACATTCAGTTTTATATTTCTTTCCTTGTCATTGTTTGGAAAAAGTTTGGTAGTTTTATTTCCCATTATAATTATTTTATTTAACGATGTACTTTAATAGCTAATGCTATTAACGTTGGCATTCAAATTTTGTTGAAAATTATATTTTTCAGTCTTGAGGTTCTTTTACGTGCCGTAAATGTACACCACGGGACTTTAATTCCTTCCCCAAGGTACCCATATTCACGATTTTTACGCCTTGAAAAATCCATCGACACCGGGCGCGGTAGTAGGCCTATTTGATCCATATAAACATTAACTTTTTTTTGTTTACTGAATTTTTGTACTTATTATATAAAACTTTCCTCATTAGAGGATTGTCACAAGGACAAAGTGATAGAGGCCATTTTCGAAATTGATGAAATACATTACGTAAATACTGTAAACTATATATAAGTTAGGCCTATATATATTTAGCGTGTGAAATCGTGTTTCATATTATGTAAGCCTGGCTCTAATTTGAATTTCTGAAATTATTTATGAATTACTAGCTAATACCCGGCTACGCCTAAATAAATGAAAATGAATGTGCTTTTATGTTTAATTGAATAAGTAAAAGGAAAAATAATTATAAATTTATATTTTTAGATACCCCGTGTTGATTACTCGGCGTTCCTCGGGAATCCACTTATCCCGATCTTCTTGACATAAATGAGCTGAAATACGAAAATTAATGTGTTTTATGTTTACTTAAATGAGTAAAAGGAAACATTTATATCGTAATTATTTTTAGATACCCCGTGCTGTTTACCCGGCGTTGTCCGGGAATCTACTGATCCCGATCTTCTTGGCATAAATGAATTGAAAGACAAAAATTAATGTACTTCTAATGATTAATTGAATAAGTAAAATGAAAAATAATTATAAATGTATATCGTAATTATTTTAAGATTCCCGTACTGATTACCCGGTGTTTCCCGGGAATCTACTTATCTCGATCTTCTTGGCTAAAAGACAAAATTCGTTATTGTTATTTATCCGTAAAAGAATACCCACCATGTGCTGCTATGCTTGCACAGGAATCTATGTACTAGTCTCGAGCTTCTTGGCATCAATGAAAGACAAAAATAGTTATTGTGAGTTATCCGTAAGAGATAAACATGCTGTCGCGGACTTTTTTGTAGAGCTTTTTGAGATATTCAATTCTGCGCACATTAATTTTATGTATTTGTTATGGTTTAGGCAGCATAAGCCATTTAAGCGTCCAAAAAGCTACTTTTTTCACGTTTTCCACTACAAAGGGCGATTTTTAAGGGTGTAGGAGTTGAGTATCACAACTATCTTATAGCCTATGTTCATTCCGGGAATCTCCTGAACATTTTGCAAAAAAACACCCATCACAATCGGATCAACGGTATGGCCACGCATAAAGTACGAACAAACAAACAAACAAACATTCATTTTTAAATATTAGATTTATGAATTATTAAATTATTCGTGCCAATGAAAATTCAATCGAACATTACTCTCGATGCCTAAATAGAGAATCACAAAAAAACTTCAATAGTTGGCTGATTTCGGGACTTTATATCACTAGACGTTCGAATACGCTACAGTGAGACAATTAGCTAGATTATTTTAATTATTCATCTATTATAAAACTATGATTAATGGTGACATGGGTCGTGGAGATGGAAATTCAAAGCTAAATTTTCCTTGACGGCTTAATAAAACTATAAAAACTCAGTCAGGTTCATACAAATAAAGTAAACTAAAAATTAAGTGTCCCGCGCCGTATCCGAGAGGTTAAGGCGCAGAACTAAGGGACTTGCGTTGGTTCTAGTCTCCATGGGGGAAGACATTTTCTCATGGTATTTCGGCCAGTATGGGACCGGTGCCCACCTAGCATCGTGAGGCATTTGGGTATCTACAATAAGTAGCGGCTCCAGGTTGAGAAAATCAGCTATAAGGACTGCGGGACTCGACATGCTGGCCACATGTCACCCCTACACTGGCTGATGATCATCTACCTCTGCGATTGACACGTGTGGATGTGATGCCAGCAGCCGGCTGGTAGGCTAAGGGCCTTCCAGGCCTGTCGCGCCAGGACAGTGAACAAAATTAAGTGATACAATTTGAAATGAGACATAGAAATTAAATACTGAAGTAAAATTACTTTATACAGAACATTTTGCGATTTTGATAATATAAACCTAAATAAAGACTGCAAAATGAGGAAAAATTGTTGCCCATACTGGCCTACTCTTCAAGTTTGGTGTTGGCATTATGTGGGCAACTTAATGTTAGTATGGGCAAGTTAGGGTGAGAAAATGGGCAAGTTAGTACATCAGTTTAGCGTTCACTTGTATGTTAGCGGGTTTTAGTAATAAGTTGGCTACACTGTCTGAACAATGACTAATAATAAATTTTACATTGCAAATTTACTGATTTTTCGTTAATTTGAGCTCAATTTCTCACTTTATTTTAAACTATTTTTCATTTTTTGGGGAAAAAATCAACATATATATACAGAGTGAACATAAAGTAGGCAACTAAGGTACTACTAGAATATAGAAGGTAGGTAATTTTGTACACAGGCATTCTTATTCAGGGTTGCAGATATTTTACGAGCCTAGAAATCTTAGACTCCTGACGCATGACAAAGTCTCTCTCGGTGGACTTTCTCTCCTTAGATTTTTCTAACCTCAAATCGACACTGGCCGGGTTTGAAGTAGATTGGTAGGAATTAATTCATTAATCTGGCGATTGAGGGTTTTCCTCAATGAGAGACCTGATTTCTCTCTGGAATTCATGAGCTCTTTGTTCAATATCTGCAGCCTCTTCAACCAGCTGCTTGCCATCTTTTTGGGTTTTTTGCGACAGACGATCTTGTTATTTTGTTTATTTTTTTTATCCACGGAGTTGGAAGCTTTAAATTGCATGAATTGTGAGAGCCAATTCTCTTCTTAATTTTGAGTACCAAAAATCGTAAGACTATTTGTGGTCATGTATTTTGAGTTTTTCTCTTTGCTATAAAATGGTCAGGTACTTCACGATTTATCATATCCTGCAGGGTGTTTGGGTCTGACGAATGACGTTGTTTTAACTGTTTTCGAAATTTTTGAACAATCATAATATTATTATTTTTATTTGCTGTGCCAAGTTTGAGGAGTGGTGTCAAATGAATTGGTAATCAGGATGACATAGGCGGGGAGGATCAATATTTCCATATTTTTCCCTTTGTTGTTTTTTGTATATTTTGTATCAATCAGCTACTTTTTTTTTGGACGTAATGACTAGGGAAGGGATTTTTAGGTGCACATTTTGGTCGTAAATGGGGCGGGGCGGAACGCTCTGAAAATACATATAAAAAGGCGCTGCTGAAACAATTGATTTAAGGTTTAAACCAGTTACATGAATTCAGTTTATATAATATGCATATAATTTTATACCAAATTTGTATTCTTTATAGAGTCTATACGAGGTAATTCATAGTTCTTTAGTTTATTGTAATATTTACTTCGCAGATGGAACATCGAAGAATGATCCCACCATTTTCGATAAATTGCGTTTTGAATTCTGAAATTGCATACAACTTATCCTTCTTAACATTCGCAATGTTATTGTTGTGAAAACCCAGTTGTAATACTAATAAAAATACGTTGTGGTTCAGACTAGTAAAACACAACCAGCAACAAGTCGGTAGATAAAAAATTGTTAAATTTATTGCTAGTACTAACTGAACTTATTTTAAACTGTTGCAGCAACGCTGTTGAAATTTAAATTTGACTTCACAGCTGCAGATTACCCATTGTTTCTGGGGTACAAATTACATAAATTATATTTTAATATTTATTTAATATTACTGACTTCTGATTGAGATTTTAAAAGCTGTTCCAGAAAAAAAAATTCTGTCCTATATTTTAAAAAGACAGAGAAGAGTGAAGGAAAATTTGCTGAAGCATAAAAAAAGGGGGAAAGGGGCGAAATGTAGTAACCTCACGAAAAGGTGCAAAAAATTGTGTTCATTTCGCTTCATTTCATCCCCTCAAATATATATTTTGAACTATTGGTATGAAAACAGCTGTACTTTTGGAAAGGTGCCGCACCTCAAAATCCTTTCCCTTAATGGGTGGATTTCTCAAACGAAGTCTAAACCACGACCGCGGTTTTCCGATTATTTATTGTTTCCATAAAACCTATAAAAATGACTTAAAATTTACAGGAATTGTTATGAAACCATAGACATGATTCAGACATTTGTTTGAGGAATTAACAGCTGTAGATTTTCAGTTTTATGGTTGTTATGGAAACGATAAAAATCGGAAAACCGCGGTCGTGGTTTAGACTTCGGTTGAGAAAACCAGCCAATGAGTAATGACTAATAAGATAAACGACTGACTCCCTGGAAATCCGCCACTGGTTACACTGGTTACAGCGCTATTACTTTCGTCTGATGCCTCGTCATGGATTAAATGTGCACTATACCTTTTCGGAGTTAAGTTACAGTTGTAATGTAAACAAACCAGATGTATTACTATATTTTCATTGATCGAAAAATTGTTATACCTTTAAGCACGAAGGAAAACGTAGTTCGTTCTCTAACGCTTGAAAAGAAGGAAATGAAAATAATGATAATCTATATTATCCAGCACATGTCTATATAAGTTATAAGGGAGAATTTAAACTGTATAATTATAATTTTAATAGATTAAATAAGTAATTTACGCACGGATAATGCAGAATTGTTTTAAAAATGCCAGCTTTTTGTAGAATTTCTTAAAACACTGTAAAGTACACCATTTGAAAAGCCAAGAGAAACATATTATTTTGAATGTTTTCAAACATTTTGGTGACTATTTAACTCATGCCCCAAATGGGAGTCAATGACCAATCAATGAATTTTGATTTACAACCAATCACAGTCGTGTTTCACCTGGAATTTATCAAACTAGTTTTTCATATTAAAGAAAGCTCCTCCTTTTTAACATTCTGAATAGGTCAGAGCATTATTTCGCAGTGACTGACTCTCTAAGAAATACGGCTACCAAATTGTATATATAGTGCACGAATGTGAACAGATATCGCTTGCGGGATATAATATAAAATCATTTGTAGCAATTGATTATACCACAACAAAGAAACCACTGTTTACACTTTCTTAAACGTATTATTTCCCAGGTAATAACGTTCCAAAAAAATATAATTGACTTATTTACATCATAGGACATCAGAAATTAATTAATATACAGTTTGATGTGTTTCATTTTTTCTCCACTAGGGTGCATTCATACAATATTGCGATCCTTTGGCAATAAATAATATGTTCTGGTTGCAGTGATGAACAAGTGAAACATAACAAACGTTTCTCATTGTTTTCAAACATCGCCGTTTACATCAAATATATAAATATTTTAAAATAACTATATTTAAATAATGATTTGTGAGTAAACAACTTAATTTATTCGTTAAATAGTCCTAACAAATGTCACCCTTGATTTCCAAATTCTTTAGATAAATTGGAAATCACTCGTGGCATTACTTATGAGAAATGTCATACATTAGCCATTGAGAATGTGTTGAAAATAACAGTAGAATTTACAAGCGAGTCAGCATAGAGCAGGTATTCTGCTCGTAATTACATTGCAAATAAAAGGATATCTATGGAAACCACGGAAAAAGCGTTAACGTCTGATTACGTAGGTCCATATATATTTTGTTGTTGTAAATAAATAAGAAATGGATTAAGTTTCTAATTACCGATACCCAACTTATCTTGTATTTTGTCTTATTCCCCATAAATTAGGATGTTGCCTGAGAACTGCGTTTCTATCGGTGACAGTTCCGTACACAATTCAGTCATATGGTGGGTAAAAGTACACCACGGTTCCCTCGATTGACGGAGTCGGCGGAGTAATACCTTATGAAAGCTTGTTTACAGTACAACTGGAACTTAGCTCGGAATTAGAATAACTTAACCTGCTAATACAGCTTCTTCTGTCAACTGTTTCTTTATTTGTACATAAATAGTACGTTCTTCTCCTGTAGGTGCACCTTTCGAAATATCAAAGTACAACATTAAAAGTTCCACAATTACCACCTTTCTTTTTTGTCGAGGATGGCCATACTGTAATAACTCGCTGGCACTATCGAACCCGTAGGTTCATGACAGCGCGGAAATAAGCTCTCCATACATCCCTATCCAGAACTAATACTGGAAAATTGCACTTAAACTAGCGTGAAATATTTTCAAAGTCCTATACAACAACAGTGCGCATGCGCCAGAGTTTATAGAGCTAGCGATAATCCACAATCGAACCACATATCGATTATCATCCTCGATTACTATCCGTCGCTATGAAATTTAAATGACCAATATTTGCAATAAATCCCCAAATCTATGTTAAAAAATATATTGATAATATTAAAATTACCAAACGTTTATTATAATGGGTGTACACTTACTTATCACTCCCTAACGCTGATCCAACCAGCGATAACCCAAAACAGCGATAGAAAAATCTAGACTAAGTACGTAATATACTCTGTGGAGAAAATAGCAGTTAGCATCACAATATTGTCTAACAGTGTCATAATATTGTGATTTGCATATTTAAATAAATACTTCAAAATTGTCTAATAATGTTTAAAAATTGTTTGAAAAAGTTAAAAATATTAAATAAGGTTAGTAAATACAGAAGAAGAGCTATAGTTTACAACAATATAACTGAAAAATCAAGCGCTAGTAGAAGTGCAGTTGAGCCCAAATATTTTCAAATCATTCCCTGTATAATCTACTTCCCTAAAAACATGGTTAATGTTATTTTCCCACCTCACTTGGTCTACCAACTGGGCGTTTTCCCTCTGATTTTCCTACAACAAGCTTCCATGCATGTCTTTCATTGCCCATTCGTGCCACATGTCCTGCCCAATGCAATTAAAAAACCAAAAACCCGTTCCAAATTCAGGTCTTTCTGCACCCCCGTAGTATAACGCAAAGCTTTCAAGCGTTAATACCTCTAGCGCCCAGCTATTGTATATAGTCCTAAACACTCCATCTTCCTAGGAACATATCCCTGTGTTTGAAACTTTGGCATAGATTCCCTGAAGTAGTCCTCGCCCGGAGAACTAAATGGGGGACTATTTTACCTCCGGAAAATTTTACCCCAGTGGAACCCATAGTTCACCGCTGTGGTCTCGAGGTAGCTTGCTGTCTTGTCACGCAGTGGGCCCGGGTTCGATTCCCGGTCGGGACAGGCTTCTGGGCGAGGTTTTCTTTTCGGTTTTTTTTCCTCACCTGTAAGATAAATGTCAAGAAGCTTAGGGCCCAACGGTCCCCGAAAATCATCCGGATAATCATCATTCCTTATCCTTCACCAGTGTGGAAAGCAACGGGAAACTATCACACCTATAATTCCCTAGTAAAGCTGCAAAGCATAGCATGAAAATGCTATGATTGCAGTGAAAGACATGCCCTTCGTCAGAATTACTATGGGTGGATGGAACCCATGCCCACATTTCTTGACGGTTGTATTTTTACGGTGAAAGATCGCCACTCTTTCGACCAAGGTACTTTTCTCGCTGACCATACTGTATACAATTATAAATTTGTAAAAAAGCATTTCCAAACAGAAAAAAAACCTACCTTACGTAGTGCGACCGATCGACCATTGAAGATAGATGTGACCACTGCGCTGCTTGGAGATTGATAGATAAATGCAGGGCTATAGTAGAGAGAGAAAACATAAACCGCTTCTCAATCTATTCCACTCATTCCTGCCAATACTGCACCAGAAGAGCTAAATATTTACATGTTGTTCTTTCTAATCACCAACAAAACTGATATAACTATGTTAATTAAATGAAAATAGAACCATTACAGTTTTATATGATTTTCATATTTATTAAAATACAAATTCGTTACAGCTGTTTCAGTAATTTGTTCCTTCTTCAGACGAGTTTTATCATGGTTAAACATTAATTTTTGTAACAAATTCATTTGTAATCATGATAAATGATAATTTTTGTAACAAAATTCATTTGTAATCAAGATATAATTCGTCTGAAGAAGGTATAAAGTACTGAAACAGCTGAAACGAATTTGTATTTTAATAAATATGAAAATCATACAAAACTTTAACAGTTTTATTTTCATTTAATTAACACAAACTTGGATTTTCATCAAGTAAACGCCAAACCAATTGATTTTGAAATAATTATGTTCTCTTCTCTAAAACAACTGCCATGAATCTTCCTTGTCAGATATTTTATTTTTTCCACTGTTCATATTTTAATAATGTAATATATAAATATAAAAAGATACGAAGCTTAAATTATATAAAACAATGGCTGTTCCTTTGCTGTTGTATGGAAGTGAAAATCGGATAATGAAATCAAGGGATAAAAGCAGGATACAGACTGCGGAAATGCTGTTTTTACGTAATGTGAAAGGTTACACAAGAGCGGATAGAATAAAGAATGAAACTATACGAGAAGAATTAAATATGTATAAAATTGAAGATAAAATCAGCGAAAATAATAAGAAATGGACAGAACACTTAATGAGAATGAACAACGAAAGAATACCAAAAAGAACCTTCCTGTATAATCCCAGAGGAACAAGAGATGTTGGCCGACCACGTAGAAGATGGACTCCACTTTTAACTTCGCCGGAACAGGCTGCATAGCCTAAACCTTGTAGTAGAAGAAGAAGAAGATATAAATATAATAATATAAATAAATAAATTATTATATTTGAATCTTTCAAACATCTTAACAAAAACATTTTTATTCAACGCTCCAGGTTGTCATTTCGACATTTCTGGTGTTCTCTCCTAGCATTAGCTTAATTGTAACCAACTTCTGAAGTTGGGGCGCCAAGAAGGCGGAGTTACGTTACCCCGATGATATGATGATTGATAAATGATAATGAAGCGCCAGGAGAGTTCTTAACCTAAATTCCAGGGCATGGGCAACCACAGGAATGATCCCCTCTAAGAAAAAATTCCTATGGTTTGACCGGAAAACGAACCTGGGACCTCACGAACAGTAGTCAGAAACGCTGACCACTAGCCCGTGAGGCTGGTCATCTTAACAAAATAATATCAGACACTCTTAATAACTTCTGTCCTCTAAATACCAACGTTTCATTAAATACATATTAGGAATAAGAAGTTTATTATTCTGGCGCTTAGTCATGTCGATGTCGGCGCACAGTCTTGCCTGACTGCCCCATTTGATCTGCCCTGAGTAAAGAGTTTATAGCACTTTTTACATAAACTTAACAAATATGCCTAATACAGTAAAACTTGTTCAATCCGGAACGTGAATAATGCGGAAATCTGTCCAATGTGAACAAATTTATTGGTCCCGGCGAAATAATAGTAATTTTACTTGTATTTATTTTGCATAAAAACGGAATCTGTCCAACACGGAGACGGAAGGATATTTCTACTCAATTCATGAAAAAAATTATAAGGCGGAAAGATAGACAGAGAAATAAATTAGTTTCACTTCATTGAATTCCCGTTAGGCCAAAAAATGAACAATTCCTGCCGCCGTGTGAAGTAGAGATTCTACCTGTACCTGAAATTTTCTTTCGAACTGCACACCCATTATTGCGAAAAACAGATACCTGTCTTACAAATAACCATTGCACTGTAAAATCTTAAATTATTTTATGTTCTGAGACCAATCTTTCACAGATAGCGTTGCCAATTTATTGAATAAAAATGGCTAAAACGTATGTGTCATTCTCATTAAACTAAAAAGTGAAAGTGATTGAAGATAAATCTCCAAATTTCCGGACCGATGCTTCAAAGTCAAGCTCTAGCTGTTGCTAATTCCATAACGATTTCAAGGCATCTTTAGGTTGGCTGGACAGTTTTAAAAGACGACACAGTGTAGTGTGGAATGGAATTTACGGGAAATAAAAGGGTTTGGACGAATGTGTAGTTAGTGAGTAGACACCGAAACTGCATACTTTCATTTCAGGATACGCGTAAGAGACATTTTTAACGCTGAAGAAACGGGACTTTTTTTTCGCGCGTTATACAGTAGAAGTCGCTCATATATACTATATTTCACTTTTCAACGGCAGCAGAACTACAATTAAGCCAAGGTACGCAAAAGGCATGTAAGGTACTCTATAATCTAAGATTATTAATAAGTTATAGTTTTTTTATGATGAGGAATTTTGTCTAATGTGGAAAAAAATTGGCCCCATGCGTTTCCGCTTTGAGCAAGTTTTACCGTATAATATTATTTAAATTATAAAAAACTGTAATGCGATTCAATAACCATTGATTTGATCAAAATTGACGTAATATTTTTTATATATTGATGGGGTTCACCGCTGTGGTCTCGAGGTAGCGTGCTGCCTTGTCACGCAGCGGGCCCGGGTTCGATCCCCGGTCGGGGCAGTTTTTCTGGGTGAGGTTTTTATCGGAGTTTTTCCTCACCTGTAAGACAAATGTCAAGAAAACTTTAAGGCCCAAACGGTCCCCGAAATCATATGGCCATCATCCTTATCATTATCATCCTTCACCAGTGTGGAAAGCAACGGGAAGCTACCACACCTACATAATTCCCTAGTAAAGCTGCAAGCATAGCATGAAAATGCTATGATTGCAGTGAAGGACCTGCCTTCGGGCAGAATTACTATGGATGGATATTGATGGGTTAAGTATAATTGTTTTTAGAAATCAATTCACTGAAAAATTAATATGCGAGTTAATTTCAAAATTAAATATTATTTTCCGCATTTTGCAAATGAAATAATATTGAGTTTATGTATTATATGTCCCGCGCAGTAGCCGAGTGGTTAGGGTAAGATGCCTTGGCGCAGAGCTACGCGACTTGCGCTGGTTCGAGTACCCATGGGGAAAGAAATTTTCTCATGGAATTTCGGCCAGTATGGGACCGGTGCCCACCTAGTATCGTGAGGCATTTGGGTAGCTACAGTAAGTAGCGGCTCCAAGTTGAGAAGAATCAGCTATGACGTCTGGGGACCCGACATGCTGACCACATGTCACCTCTACACTAGCTCGATGATCATCTATCTCTGTTATTAACACATGTGGATGTGAGACTAGCAGCCGGCTGGTAGGCTAAGGGCCTTCCAGGCCTGTTGCGGTTGGAGTTTATGTATATATCGGCCGCGGTGGACTAGTGGTTATGCTCTTTGCCTCTGGTCTCGAGGGTCGCGGGTTCAAATCCTGCCGGGATCGATGGATTTTTTAGGATGGAAAAAAAATCCAACGAGTAAGTCCTGCGGGAGGGCTTCAAGCCGTGGGTCCCGAGTCTGAAGATTTTCAGGCTCGTAAAATATGCTTAAGCCTGAATAAAAAGGCCTCTACGCAAAATTTACCGAATTTTCCCGTCCTACAATCAGATTCAACTCAGGAAGTTACTGTGTGTTTGGAATAGGGAACTGGGTTGCCATTTTAACAGTATTTTCTCTAGAGAAATCCTTATATGAAACTGAAGATTGCATCACAGGAGGTACATAGTTATAAGTCGTAGAGGTCGAAGCCACTCTCTCTTAAAAAAAAAAGTTACCACTTGTCAGTGAGTTCGTGCGGATCTGTACTATCATGTGCGAAAGTGTCGACTCTCATATTTACTATAAAACTAGTCTACATGCCGTGAAAGAAAAACTATGTTTCTTAAATGTATAGTACATTTATGTATAGTTTCTTCAATGTATAGTACATTTATATTTGGAGAAAGTACTGCTAACCTTTCCCCTCCTCCTCTTCCTAAACAAACAAATACCGTTATTATGAGTTTGGCAACATCTACCCTCTGTAGGTAGGGAGACACTGGCGTAGCCCATAAGGTCTGTAAACTAATTAACTCACTGACACTATGGAACCCGTAGGTTCAAATTTCCTCGGTTGAATTAGAGTGCAGTACCACCTTGATTTCCTATATGTCAGAATGAGGCGGAACGCTGACCACGGGCCACTGCAATGATATATATACGAAAACAAGTGTAACTAAATTAGTATGGTTACATTTCTTCCCTGTAGGGGGGAGAGCGCCTAAATCTTATTGAGGAAACAAGGGCTACAAGTTTAACCCTTTAATTGGTAAACACTAATTTTTCGTGTCAGTTATTTAAATGTGGCGGACCGCGCTGAAAACAAAATCACGCATTACTGTTATTATTAGGTTTAAAGTGTAATTCGACACACATTTAACCCTTAAATTCGCAATATATCTTAAAGGATATATAAATTGTTTTAATTTATCTAATAGTTTTAATAAAACAGAAGAAATTACTGAAATGTGTGTGGTATTACACAATGTGCCTAATAATAACAGTTATGCACAATTTCATTTTCAGTCCGGTTCGCCACATTTAAATAACTGATACAAGAAATTACTAATTTTATTAAATTCAAGCCACTCTGCCAAGGTTTTAGGTGGTTTCCCTTGGCGTTAAGACAAATGTCGGAGTGGTCCCCTAGAATCCACCAGTAAAATATAATTATCCAACTTTTTCAAAATTCTAAATTATTCAACAGATCAGCTAAATCCTAAGGAAGCCGTTTCTGATTGGAATGGCGATCTACCCTCCCTTCTTGCCCCTTTGGGACTTGGCGGCTTCTGCGGCTGTTGCAGTCTTCCTCCTGGCGGCTTGATGGGTCAGCGAACAACTAGATCATCAGCTTCGACCAGCGTCATCAAGACTTGGCAATGTTCGACTACTGGATCTTTGTCTCCTGATCTACGGCTAGTTGCGACCGGCGGAGGATAATCGCTCAACCATCCACAGATCTAATACCAAAGGGCTGAAGAGGGCATTTAAGACCCTGAAGCAGCCGGAAGTGCTAGGTAACCACTGGCAAACCATCGGCTGCTGGGCGATGCGCGCGGGAAACCGGGTGCTTTCTTGGCTGGCTGATAGGGGAGCATTACAGTTGATCCTGCACTTCCAACACATGAGTGAGTGAGTGAGGCTTGTCAATTTAAAGGTTAAGTCAGGGATTGTTAAGTTATTACCAGGGCTAAGATTTTTATGTAATAAAAGATAAGATTGCAATGCAGACAGTATATATTATTCAACTATTTGTGTGTGAAACCGAAACAAAAGGCAGTCAGAAGTCTAACTTATCATTATACTATTCAACTGTTTGCGTGTGAAACAAAAACAAAATATAGTCATAAGTCTAACTTCTCATTATACTACTTTGCAATATTAACTTTTAGTACATAAAAATCCTAGCCCTATTTATTACTAATCGCTTGTTTTCTTCTGTTTCATTAATGACACTAAATAAATCGAACCAATAATCATATAGGATATATTGACAATTAAAGAGTTAAATGGCTATACTAGTTTACCGGTGAGCAAAGTGAGATTTGTGCATTGTTGAACAATTTGTCTTATAACATCTTCCTTTAAAACTTGCATTGTATGAAATTCCTGCAGTTGCGTCAATTTGTTAAACACGAGAACACTTTCTAGAATATCAGGATTGTCTATGTCTTCATCAACGTCATCACCAAAAAGCCCCACATCTACTTTCTTCACGTTGGTGCAGCAACACAACACAAATATAATAAAATACACATCGTCTTCCAAATGAATTACTACTTCTTCAATAGATTGAAACAATGGAGTTTCATTAAAATTGTTCCACAATTCTTTTGCATGCCCATCTTCATAACAGTCAATAATCTTCAGGGTTTCAGAACTGGACAAGTTTCCGCTATTGCGATGGCTGAAATATATTTAACTTCGTGAATTACCAATTCGGTTATTTTGTTTCCTACTTCATACAACAAATTATAAGCAGAGGAAAATTTCATTTTCGTCAGAGACAGAACATTCAAGTATTTAAATGAATCTGGCCAAGTACGTACAATACTCATGCTGGTTTTCTTAAAATTAACTTTACAAAGGCCTAGAGTTTGTAATTTTGAGAACTTTCTCAATGACGCACTATCATACTTCTTTGTTTGAAACTTTATATTGCGTACTTTAGGCATTTTGTTGGTTATTAGTTTGAGTTGAGATCTACTGACATTGTTACATGAAAAATTTGTTAAAATATCACAGTTAAGACCTTCCAGAAGTTTTGTAATGCCTCTTCTATGTATTCTCGTGTTGAACAATTCCAATTGTACCAACTTTTTAAGTTCCAAAATGGATGAAACACTTTTATTTGTAACCTTTTTTGATCCTGTAATTTGAAGTACGTTTAATTCAATACAGTATTTACCTAGAGTATCTAGTATTTTGTTTGTACAAAACCAAGTGTAGCAAAATACTTGAAGAATAGTCATCACTTTTAGAGCTGAAATTAGCACTTCTTCATTAAACTTTAGAAAAACATTGTCCACTCGTAATTCTGTGATTAATGTCATGGGGGGAAGAAAGCTGGGTACACATGCGGAAAAATGTAGTTTAGTAATTGATGGATGGATTACAGCTCCAAGCATAGTTTGTTTCAATAATTTCGTTTTAGGTCCTTCCAAAGAAATGGCACACAAATCTTCAACTCTGGATAATAAGTACTCTGTTACTCTATCAGCTAATCTAGGAGGTACAGTCCTCTTGAGAGTCTCCTGGACATGCGCACAAGCTTCATGGATGTCAACAGGTCCAGGATCAGTCAGAATACTGCATCCAAGATTGTATACATAATTACCAAATGCAATTAGTGATATATCTTCTAGATGATGAGGTTGAGAAATATCAGTCATTTCTGAAATAAATAAATAAATAAATAAAATTAATGTGATATAAATATCTACAGTATATCTAATAAATATATCTAATATATGTTTTAAATAAGGAGTTTTACATTTTGATTAGGGGAATTTATTTCGCCAATTGGAAAGATTTATTTGCGAAAAATATAACTTAAACTACTGTATATGAAATATCTAATTTGTAGGAGTGCTGCTTTATTAAATTTATTTTATAATATATATTTATCAACAATAATTAATTTATTTAAATTAATGAAATTAATAAAAGAAGAATAACTTTCATTGGCAAAACATGAGCAAAGCACTAATTTCTTGTGCCAGTTATTTAAATGTGGCGGACCGCACTGAAAACAAAATCACGCATGTCTGTTATTATTAGGTTTATTGTGTAGTTCGATACACATTTAAGTTATTACTACTCGTTCGTTTTATTCTGTTTCATTAATAATACAAAATAAATCGAACGAATTGACGTATCCTACAGGATACATTGACAATTAAAGGGTTAAATATCATGTTGGTAATTAAATAATGATTTAGGTATTCAGTTTCAATGCATCAATATTGTCTTATTTAGTACAACCAAGTATTGTGTTTAATTCCTATTACAGTTAGATTTGATGGGTTCGGGTTTTTAGATTCTAAAACGGCAACCTTACAGTAGTTGAGGTACATTGCATTTATCCATTTTTACTTTATGGAATGAATGGATGATATGTAGTCTGGTTATGGTAATACTTGGTTCGACACATATCAAGCGTTCACACATATTACTCATATCACCATTTATTTGGGCTGGGTCCAAGGGCTCGAGGAGAGGCTACATCGCTCATTTTGGTCACTTTCTTGCCTATGTTGACATACAGGCTCGGAGTCAGAAGGAAATACATGAGTGTGCCCCATTAGACCACCACAATCACATATTTTAAACAACTGTGATTTGCTAAATCAGGCTATTTTTTACCTGATATGAGGTGAAAGGTGACATGAAATGAATTAGTGAAGATGAAATGACATGCTGTGGAAGAGAAGAGGAGTGGAGAGTGTTGGTGGGATGAAATTCGGGAAACGGAAGAATGCCGAGAAAACCCCGAAATCCCGGTGTGTGCCATAACCAATACTCCTACGGAACCACCAGGATTCGAACCTGAGATTCCAGTCGGGGCAGCCATCCGCCTACCGAGACAGCTATATTACAGTTAAATAAGAACTTCAATCAGGAAATATTGAAAGGCCGGGTATCCAACCCAAGTCCTCTGCATTAGAATCAATTATATTTATTTTCAATTGTAATAGTGATCTAGGTTGTAGTTCTAGTAGTGATGAAAAGAGCCTATGACTATATCTATTACCATTTGATTTTCTGCGAAAGTCTTCGAATTCTTACTTACTTACTTACTCACTGGCACTATCGAACCCGTAGGTTCATGGCCGCGCGGACATAAGCTCTCCATACATCCCTATCCTGAGCTAATGCTTTCCAATCATTCCCTGTATAATCTACTTCCCTCAAATCATAGTTAATGTTGTTCTCCCACCTCATTCTTGGTCTACCAACTGGGCGTTTTCCTTTGACCTCCGGAAAATTTTACCCCAGATGAACCCATGTCCGCATTTCTTGACGGTTGTATTTTTACGGTGAAAGATCGTCACTCTTTCGCCCAAGGTACTTTTTTCGTCTGGCTTATCACCTTCGACCAGTCCGGAATGGGTAACCCTATCGGCAGCAATGCTACCGCCGGCATAGCTCTCAGGATCATTTAAGCACGCAAGCCACTCCACCACAAGGTAAAGATACCATGGAGGGCTTCGAATTCTTACGTTAAATTAATTAAATAAACTTTAGAGTTACATCATAATGCAATTATCAAGGTTTAAGAATTCCAAGAGTTTATCATTCTGGTGTTAGTAGTTACGGCCTCTAATACTGAACCAGTTTTAACAGGTCATCGTTTTTTTAGCAGTGCTTTTCAATCCTTTGATATGTGATTGTGATTAATGGCGTAGTCATTGTTGGGACATAGCATCTCCTTTTTCAGGAGTTTATAGACTAAGTTCATTTTAGTTATCTTATTTGTCAAAGATGTCACGAGTGGCATGCTGTCGACACACCGACTTAATGAGACATCTAGGAGGCAACTAAGACATTACTAGCAGGTTTGAGATCGGTAAATTTTGTCTAGTGGCCTCTTTGTTCAGGCTTAAGGATCTTTTACGAGCCTGAAAATCGTCAGAATCGAGACCCACGGTTTACATCCAAGATTATTTCAGGTCTTTCATATGTTACGAAAATTTTAAATTGGGTGGTATAATTTTGTTTTCAAGTTTACAGCACTGTATTTATTACTTTTAATACAATTGTCATTACTTGATCAATTGTTGTTTGTGTATTTTAGGATCTCAATTACCATGGAACGGTTCACAAAGCAAGAGCGTGTTATCATAAGTAATGCCACGAGTGATTTCCAAATTTATCTAGAGAATTTGGAAATCAAGAGTGGCATTTGTTAGGACTATTTAACGAATAAAACTAAGACGTGTACTCACAAATCATTATTTAAATATAGTTATTTTAAAATATTGATATATTTAATGTAAACGGCGATGTTTGAAAACAAATGAGAAACGTTTGTTATGCTTCATTTGTTCATCACTGTAACCAGATCATAATATTTATTGCCAAAGGATCGCAATATTGTAAGAATGCGCCCTAGTGGAGAAAAAATGAAACACATCAAACTGTTTATAACCAACATTACAGGTAATTAATTAATTTCTGATGTCCTATGATGTAAATTATATTTTTCTGGAACGTAAATAGCTGGGAAATAATAGTTTAAGAAATTGCAAACAGTGGTTTATTTTATTGTGGTATAATCAATTATACGAATGTCTTTCTATTATATCCCGCAAGCAGTATCTGTTTACATTCGTGCACTATATATACAATCTGGTAGCCGTATTTCCTGGGGAGTCAATCACTGCAAAATAATGCTCTGACCTAGTCAGAATGTTAAAAAGGAGGAGCTTGATTTAATATGATAGAATGAAAGTGATAAAATCGAGGTGAAAAACGACTATGAATGGTTGTAAATTAAAATTGATTGAAATGTGGTTGGTCATTGACATCCATTTGGGGCATGAGTTAAATAGTCATTGTGAAAAACCCATTACCGAACCGGCGCGGCGAGTGTTACGCAGAGATTGATCGTAGACTTCGCGGTATCTTCGGACATAATGTTTCTACTGCATCTACCGTTCTGCAGTTGGCTAGAAATTCGAGGAAATGGGTCCGTTGCAATCATAAAATCGTCCGGACGAAACAGTACATTGGTGGCTGTGAGTCATCAGAAGTCGCTTGAACGTAGATCTCGACAATTGGGAATTTCGACAGCCTCTTTGCAATGCATTTTGAAAGAAAGGATCTTCATATGCACCCATACAAGATTCAGTTGACGCAATATAACCTATTAAACCCACAGATCACTTGAAACGGAGTCATTTCGCCGAGTGGATTCTCACAAAACATGAAAAGGACAACAATTTCTTCAATGACGAGGCACATTTTCATCTGTGTGGATTCGTTAACCGACAAAATTACCACATTTGGGGTCAAGAAAACCCTAGGTGATCCAAGAGTGCCACACGCATCCATTGCGAACCACAGTCTACTGTGGTTTATGGGCAGGTGGTGTGATCGGCTCCTTCTTTTTACACGCTTTATATTAGCTTGACCTGTATCTATCTATGTAACGGAATCTTTCAACACGATTTTCACCCACTTAAAATCATTAGATCGACTTGAAACTTTGTATAATTGTAAAGGGCCAATGACAATATAATAAGTTCATCATATTTTTCTAAAATCCTGGCCAGAATCATCAGAAAATCAAAAAACATGTCTTTGTAATTATGTAATGGAATATTTTAACACGATTTTCACCCACTTAAAATCATTGGATCGACTTGAAACTTTGTATACTTGTAAAGGACCAATGGCAATACAATAATTTCATAAATGTTTTCTAAAATCCTGGCCAGAATCATCAGAAAATAAAATAAATAAAAAAAACGGTATAATAGGTTGCGGACTTATCAACTTTGTAGTCAATCGTTATAAGAGCTCAGTTGGTAGAGAGGTAGACTGTAGTGGTATAATTTCAGTAATCCATAGGTCGCTGCTTCAAATCCGGGGTGGAGGATTTTTTTTAGAAGAGTATTACTTTTAGCTCATACTACAATAGTATCGAATATAAAGATATTTACATTTTTATCTTATTCTGTAAAATATTAAAATAAAAAAATTAAAAATAAATAATAAGTTTAAAAAACTAAAACAACACGCTTTATTAGAAAACCGAACTAAAAAATGAAAAATAATTTTAATTTTCAACTCGCTTGGGATAAAATTAAAGTGGCCAACAAAAAATCATCTCCAACACATTTAGAAAAAAACTATAGTTATCTACAAAAAAATAATTTACCATCAAAGCGTGGGGTGCTTTTTATGGTTTTTACATTTTCTTCTTAGAGAGTTTAATTTTACCAGTATCTGTTTACTTCTCAAATATCTTTTGGAATTTATTGTGTACCCAAGGGTGATATGTGAATTTCCTATATTTTTTCATAGGTGGTACTTCTTTTTCAAGAGTACTTCTGTTTATCATTTTTTGTTTTTTATACTTTTGTATCCTTTGTGTACCATTTTTTCATCAAACCCGTTTTCTCTTGCTACTTTGATTATGTGTTTTTTTCTCCTGTTTGAAATCTTCTTCGTTTAAGGGTAAGTTTATCAATCTATGAGTTAAACTATTAAAGGCTACTAATTTATGTCCAATTGGATTGAACCCTGTTGATTTAATAAAATTTTCCATTTGAGTTTCTTTCCTATGAATCCCAAATTCAATTTTACTTTTTTCTTTGTTTCTGACCAATTTAAGATCCAAAAAAGGTATTTGTTTATTTTCTCTATTTCTTTGGTAAATTTGATGTTTGTATTCTGTAAATATAACAATTTTAGAGAAACTTCTACATGTTTTTCTTTTACAATACAAATTATATCATCTACATATCTGCTCCAAAATTTAAACATTGTGGGATGTGCTTCAGTGATTTTACATTCAAAATCGCTCATAAATAAATTTTCCAGGAAAGGTGACAATGGGTTTCCCATTGAGAGCCCTGATTTTTGTCTATAGAAACTATCATTGAATGTAAAAAACATTTGGTCAATGCATAACTCAGTTAATTTCAAATAGTCTTCTCTGATCTCTCTGTCTATGTTGTTTTTACTTAACCAGTTGTTCAATATCTCCAAAGTTGTTTTTGTTTCGGTACATTTGTGAATAATGAAATGACATCAAAGGAAACTACCGTAATCTATCTGTAGGTTCGATTTCCACTTTTTCTAATTTCTTAACTAATCCCAATGAATTTTCAAAATTCACAAACCTGGAAACAAAATGAGGCCAATAATTAACAATATTGGATCACCAACCTACAAAATTTCAAAATGGCTGAATAATGAATTTAAAAGAATAATTGATAATTTTGAATGTCTACAGATTGAAAATTCATTGGAATTAGTTATGTAATAAGATGTTAATTATGTAATTTTTACCTGGTAAATCAGTCGTCCTCAAGTAAATTATTAAACTTCTTCAAGTTATTCTAATATGGAGGCCTTTCGAAAATAATGTTTCATCTTCTGCGTTTTAAGTGGAACTGATGGTGTTATAGGTTGTATAACGGATTTAACATAACATTTAACGAGAACATAACCGCAGACATAAATCTGTTATACAACCTATATAACACCATCAGTTCCAGTTAAAACGCTGAAGATGAAATGTTGTTTTCGAAAGGCATCCATATTAGAATAACTTGAAGTTTAATAATTTAGTTTAGGACGACTAACTTACCATGTAAAAATGGTATAATGAACATCTTTAAAACCTATCGCTAAACGCTAGCTCACATCGGAGTTTTATGGAAACTAGCCTCCACGTGGTATAAGATTTATCACTAATAAATTTAGTAATAACTAATATATATATATATATATGTGTGAAAGATTAGATGGGCCGATCCCGGAGGTACTGCAATACCGGGCCAACCCGTGACAGAGGTGGAGCAAGCCCCTAGCACTCCGTCATTTTCCAAAAATCAGTTTAATATTCTGGCCCCGCGATGCGAGGCGTATCAGATATTAAGCTGATAAGAACAGATACTACACTTTGATCTTAGCCAAAAGGCCGAGAAGCGATGCAAGGGAAAAGTCTCTCAAAACGGAAGTCAATTTTTCCCTTCATAACGACAGCGTTTATCACGGCATCAAAAAGCATTATAATACATAAACTATGCACACTAATAAGACATCATTTAGGAATATAACATAGAACTTTTATTTGCATACTGTTATGTTTCTTTCTTACTATAAAATTCATTAATTAAAACATAATTAGATATTAGTAATTAACTTCGCAAGAAGCTCCTTACTGCCATCTGTTGTGGCTGAACGAGCGGGCGTGATGACGTCTCTTTGTGTCGGTGGCGAGGAATATGTCGATAATTCAGATGACTACACTTCTGACATCAAATGTTGGAGACTTCTCTAATCTGTGGCAATGACACCATGTCACAAAACTCTAATTTTACAGGAGAGCAAGTTTTATATCATATTCAAGTGTATAGTGGACTCGGTATTTTAGTTTCCAGGCGGCATCAAAGACAACTGTTTCCCCCTGGTTTAAAAAATACATTGTTTACTGCCAGGTATTGTTAGAGGCTTCTAAGACACCGCTCCAATCACCAAAACTTTGAAAAGTTATCGGCCAATAATTCTTCCCATTATAATTGAAGTATAAAATGACGTTTCCATGTCAACTCCACGTGGATATAATTATCTTAACAGCGTTGCAACTATCGTCTTTTGCAGTATTATTATAATATAGTATGATAGTGCCTGTGAATAAAACGTGACAACACCGCTTGGTATGCTAAATACTTATCCGTGCAAAATAGACCTACCTAACCACAAAGCAAAGCACCTGAAAACTAATGAGGAGTGAATTTGAGGATAATCCAAACAGGGTGCTCCGTTACACTCTGTTGTTGTTCAACATAACTCTTTTAAAATTGGAGGCAATTTAAGAATTTAATTCCATGGCGCGACAGGCCTAGAAGGCCCTTAGCCTACCATCCGACTGCTGGCCTCATATCCACATGTGTCAATTACAGAGGTAGATAATCATCTAGCCAGTGTAGGGGTTTTATAATAAAGCGTGTTGTTTTAGTTTTGTAAACTATTATTTATTTGAAGATTTCGACGGTAATGCAGTAACCGGTAACGGTGAGCGTTATCGTGTAACGTTCAGAAACAAATTATGGCTGCTCTGGGGTGAAGTGGATACAGCCAATATGTGGTTTCAGCAGGACGGGGCTACCTGTTACACATAATCCTACTCCATGGAAAATTCCCTCAGTCTGTGATCTCAATTCGTGGTGACTTGGAATGGCCTCCCAGATCTTGTCACCTTATTCCATGTGACTTCTTTTAATGGGGTTATGTAAAGTCCAAAGTTACGTGAACAAACCACAGACAGTTCTCCAACTTAAGGAAGAAATTCAATGTGTCATCAACGACATCAACAGAGATGTCTGTGAAAGGGTCATCACGAACTTCATAGACCGAGTAATTGCCTGCCGAGTCAGTGGAGGTGGACATATAACTAACTCACTGGCACTATCGATCCCGGAGGTTCATGGCCGCGCGGACATAAGCTCTCCATATATCCCTATCCTGAGCTAATATTTTCCAATCATCTCCTGTATAATCTACTTCCCTTAAATCATATTTTATGTTATTATCCCACCTCATTCTTGGTCTACCAACTGGGCGTTTTCCCTCTGGTTTTCCTACAAGAAGCTTCCATGCACGTCTTTCATTCCCCATTCGTGCCACATGTTCTGCCCATTGCAGTCTACGAGACTTAACTGTTCTCATTATATCTGGCTTCCTATAAAGACCATGTAGTTCATTGTTATGTAGTCTTCTCCATTCACCTGTCTGCTCATCTCTCCTTGGTCCAAAAATTTTCCTAAGAACTTTAGTCTCAAATACTTGTAACCTCCTTTCCTCCCTTAAAGTAAGAGTCCATGTTTCGCATCTATATAATGTAACTGTAGAATAATAGTTTTATATATTTTCAGTTTAATGTTTTTTGAAAGGAGTTGGGACGACAAGAGTCTCTGTAATGCATAATAGCATGCATTTCCAGAATTGAGCCTATGTTTAATTTCTTGGTGTATCTCATTCCTATTTGTGATTAATGTTCCTAGGTATTTGAATTCTGCACCTCCTCAAAATTTACCTCATTTGTCATTAGCTGTCCGTTTCCATTATATAATGTATTTCTATGTGTGACCATATATTTAGTTTTATGGAGGTGGACATATGCCTGATATAATTTTCCGCACTTAAATGGGAATGTATGTCGGTGAAAAAAACAGTTTCGATGCATTTTTAACTTAATTATTGGTAGGGCATATTAAGCGAATGGAGGATTAAATATTATCAAAAAAATAATGGAATGGACACCATCAGGAACGAGAAGAAAAGGACGACCATATCTCACGTGGATCCAAGAGATTAGAGAAACTTTGAAGGACTGGGAAATAGAGGAAGAAATGTGTTATAATTAATAGAGACGGGTGGAGGAAAATTATAAAGCGAAATTGAACACAAATCATTGGTAACGGAAAAATGTATCAACATTGTTAAAACCGGAAATATGTATCAACATTGTTAATACCGGAGATATATATATTGTATTTGTAAAAATTGCTTAATACATGAAAACCCCTTTGTTAACAATCAACAATTAATGAGATACGGTATTTTCTAATGTGTATAAAATGTGTGAACGTGTATCAAAATTCTACCAATAAAGAGTACGACTTGTATCTGATGGTTGGAGAGTTCGGAGAATAATATTTGCAAAAAAGGACGAACTTCTTTTTTTTCTGTTCACCTAACTACAGTATATCGTCCAAAGTGAACTTTCGCCTAATCTATTTCGTTCTCTGTTAATGTGGACAGCTCGCTTTAAGGTTAACGAAACATTTATCTTCATATGTCCGATATACCAATCACCAATCCAATCTATAATATGAGAATTTGGTTCCAATAGAATTATAAGACTTCTAAATGGCATTTCAAATTATTTTACTATTATGAACAATTTGGGAATCGGATATACACTTATTTACTCTTCAATAGCAATGGACTATTTTCTTTAGACATATTTATATTTTTATCGATTGGTTATTAATATTTGAAGGACAGATAAACGTTTTAAAAAGCAACATAATCGACTAATCCATCCATCCATAGTAATTCTGCCGGAGGGCAGGTCCTTCACTGCAATCATAGCACTTTCATGCTATACTAGGGAATTGTAGGTGTGGTAGCTTCCCGTTGTTTTCCACACCGGTGAAGGATGGTGATGATAATGATAAGGATGATGATGATGATGATCATATGATTTTGGGGACCGTTTGGGCCTTAAGGTTTTCCTGACATTTGTCTTACAGGCGAGGAAAAACCCCCGATACAAACCTCACCCAGAAAAACTGCCCCGACCAGGGATCCAATCCGGGCCCGCTGCATGACAAGGCAGCACGCTACCTCGAGACCACAGCGGTGGGCAATCGACTAATATATTTTTTTTGTAAGCCCATGTTTTTCCCTTTACAGAGATTTAGGCGCTCTCCCCCTACAGGGAAGACTTTGAACCATACTAATTTAGTTACACTTGTTTTCGTATATATGTCATTTTTTAGTGGTCCGTGGTTAGCGCACCGCCTCATACTAACATCTAGGAAACCAAGGTAGTACTAGGACGGGAAAATTCGGTAAATTTGGCTTAGAGGCCTTTTCATTCAGGCTTAAGGATTTTTTACGAGCCTGAAAGTCGTCAGACTCGGGACCCACGGCTTAAAGTCCCTCCCGGAGGACTTGCTCCTTGGATTTTTCCGTCCTAAAAAAATCCATCGACCCCGGCCGGGTTTGAACCCGCGACCCTCGGGACCAGAGGCAAGGAGCATAACCACTAATCCACCGCGGCCGATTCGACTAATATACATACATTATTTAAGACTGTCTCTTTCCGAAATGTTGAAAATATTTCAATCGGCTGAATTTCCCATTATTTTTAATAACTTGCACTTATGTGTTCATAGAACTGGTGCTAGTTCAATGATATGTAACAACTAGTCTGGGGTCTCAGCTACCTGACATGTTCAAATACATTATATTTACAGTTTTTAACGATGTAGGCCTACCTATTCATGATACCGGTAATTATTTATTTAAAATTAAGAGCTATATATACAAAGACACACACACACACACATATATATATTATATATATATATCCATCCATAGTAATTCTACCCGAAGGCAGGTCCTTCACTGCAATCATAGCATTTTCATGCTATGCTTGCAGCTTTACTAGGGAATTGTGTAGGTGTGGTAGCTTCCCGTTGCGTTCCACACCGGTGAAGGATGATGATGATAATGATAATGATAAGGATGATGGCCATATGATTTCGGGGACCGTTTGGGCCTTAAAGTTTTCCTAACATTTGTCTTACAGGTGAGGAAAAACCCCGATAAAAACCTCACCCAGAAAAACTGCCCCGACCGGGGATCGAACCCGGGCCCGCTGCGTGACTAGGCAGCACGCTACCTCGAGACCATAGCGGTGGACTATAATATTTTTTTTATTGGAAGATTTTAATTTGTTTTCTTGCCTTTTCAGCTGATATTATGGAAGGGAAGAAAAAATGTAATGCTATGTGCACTTATAATTAGAGACCTCTAGCACAGTTTGACCTCCTTCCCTCAAGTGTGTCTTAAAGCTGTTTTATTGAATTTTATACATTGACGTGCAGAGGTATGTAAATAATATAGCCCTGCATACTGCGCAGTTTGATGATAAGTACTGTATTTATTCTCTTCTTCCATAAATTCGTGGCTCTAACGGAAATAGGCTACTCAATCAAAATGTACGTAGCACTGACCTTGAGTACAAGCGCTCGTCAATATAGCTCTAGTCGTTACAGGATATGTATCTAAAAAGTAGAGAAACTCCTGGTGTTGCATTTTATGTTGTCATAACTTGAATTATTCTATCTCTTTAACAACTTAGACTATTAGTATAGCGAGAACATGTATCCGTTGAAGAAGAAATCTAATTTACTTGGCGACATTGCTGCAGTTAGACTCAATGCTTAAACTGTGGCACTGGTTAAGTAAGATAGCTCTGCCGTACAGTTAACCAATACATATCACAATACTCACGCCTTCATCTGAATATTGGTTTACAAGATGAATGACAATATAAAGCCGGCAGTCATTAAAGTTCCATCATAGCTAAAGTAACACCTATTATATAATATATTATAAATATATTTTTGACATTTGGCAATGAAGGCAAATATGATATGACTCAAGCATTCTTTTTTCTTTTCATATCATATACATATAAGAAAGATACATGTTTGTATTAGATTTGGCCGATGGTGTAATGGATAGCACGCTGGGGTAACTCGTCCAGGCATTTATTATTCTTATCACGTCTCTCTCTCTCTCTCTCCTCTCTCTCTCTCTCTCTCTCTCTCTCTCTCTCTCTCTCTCACACACACACGCACACGCACACACGCACGCACACACACAAACACACACATATATATATATATATATATATATATATATATATATATATATAACAGTCCACCGCTGTGGTCTCGAGGTAGCGTCCTGCCTTGTCACGCAGCGGGCCCGGGTTCTATCCCCGGTCGGGGCAGTTTTTCTGGGTGAGATTTTTATCGGGGTTTATCCTCACAGGTCTGTAAGACAAATGTCAGGAAAACTTAGAGGCCCAAACGGTCCCCGAAATCATATGGCCATCATCCTCATCATTATCATCATCATCATCCTTCACCGGTGTGGAAAGCAACGGGAAGCTACCACACCTACAATTCCCTAGTAAAGCTGCAAGCATAGTATGAAAATGCTATGATTGCAGTGAAGGACCTGCCTTCGGGCAGAATTACTATGGATATATATATATATATATAAAGTGATGGTCTTATGTTAGAAATACCCTACACCTAGCAAAATTGTTCTGGTCGATGATATTTTAGAACGAATAAATGAATTTAATCATTTGGGTTATAATTTAATATTTCAAGATGAAGCTGATATATCAAAGAAAATCACAAATTTCACAAAAACAACGGGGATAATTAACAGTATAATGAAACCATCTTCAGTACAAAAGAACACAAGATTACGGCTTTATAAGGTTCTCGCAAGACCAGTATTAAGATATGGTAGTGAAGCATGGACAATACGAAGAAGAGATGAAAGCCGAATAACAGCAAATGAGATGTGATTTATGCGCCATACAGCAGGCTATTCAAAGTGGGACCATAAAAGAAATGAGGATATTATGGAAGAGTTGAATGTAGAACCCATTCTCCACCATATAATAAATACCAAAACAACTGGAAAGCCCATCTTCGACGATTACCGTCTCATAGAATTCCAAAAGCCGTGCTTCGTTACTGCCCCCGAGGCAAAATATCGCTGGGACGTCCAAAAAAGCGCTGGATGGAAAATTTCTCTTTGAGACAGTAACAGGCCACATTGCCTAATAGTCGCATGGATGATATATATATATATATATATATATATATATAGGCTACACATTAGTGAATAATGGGAAAATGATTATTTCTGCATTCAGAATGAAAAAAAAAAAAAAGAAAGAAAAAGAAAAGCTGAATCACTTCTGTATTGTGTTCTAAACAGTTATGATAAATAAGACATTATAGCATCTGAATCCACCGCTGTGGTCTCGAGGTAACGTGATGCCTTGTCACGCAACGGGCCCGGGTTAGATCCCCAGTCGGGGCAGTTTTTCTGGATGAGGTTTTTATCGGGGTTTTTCCTCACCTGTAAGACAAATGTCAGGAAAACTTTAAGGCCCAAACGGTCCCCGAAATCATATGGCCACATCATCATCCTTCACCGGTGTGGAAAGCAACGGGAAGCTACCACACCTACAATTCCCTAGTAAAGCTGCAAGCATAGCATGAAAGTGCTATGATTGCAGTGAAGGACCTACCTTCGGGCAGAATTACTACGGATGGATAGCATCTGACGACATTTAAATTCTTCACATGGTTATTACTTATTAGCACAGAAACGATTAAGCCTAACTTTCTGGTACGGTTAAAAAGAGATATGGGAAGGCGGGGTTATGCTGCCCCGATGATATGATGTATGATGACGATGATAGTGGTCCGCCAGGAGAGTCCTCAATCCTAAATTTAATCTAATGCGAATATGAATTATGATGATTATGATGGCCGTACGATGTTCAGGGACCGTTTGGGCCTTAAAGTTTCCCGACATTACTTATAGATGAGGGAAAAACCCCGTAGAAAACTTCACCCAGGAAACTTGTCCCGACCGGGATCGCTGTGGTCTCGAGGTAGCGAGCTCGGGTTCGATCCCCGGTCGGGACAAGTTTGATCCAAAAAAAAATCCTAAGCTATTTACTCTGAAATACCTGTAATCTGTCTTCCTTCCTTAAAGGAGGAGAGTCTCTCTAATGTTAGCATGCATTTCCATGGTTAAGCCTAATGTTTAGTTTCTTTCTGTATCATTCATGTGTGTTACTATCGTTCCTAGGTAACATTTCTCTTGTTTGTTGCTAAGTGACCATTCTCATTTAACACCTGCCATCTACAGTTTTATCATCATCATCATTAATAACAGTAAGGATTAGGCCATTGGAGCTTATGAGTAATATGTAGGCCTATATAAGTTTTACATGGAAGGGGTACCAACCCTCCGCCACAACCTTTAACCGCCAGGAGGGGATTTTATTTTCAGGATCTCTTTCCCCTGGGTATTGCCCTTGTACTACACCTACGACGGAAGGAGTTTCTACCTACCCGTATATTTTAGTTGCCTCTTCCCACCAGTTACAACACCGTATCGAAGGACTCTAAAGCTTCATATGTTTCAACATATTGCGGTACAATTAGAAGAACATTAGCCATAGAAAGATCGTAAAGAAACACTCCTAAAGTTTTACAAAGTTTTAGTTATTCCTGTTGTGTTGTATGGCTCAGAATGTTGGGACTCCACCACAATGTTTATAAAAATAAACTTCCGCAGCAGCCCAGATGAAATACCTACGATAATGTGACATGATGTAGCTAATCTTTTTTGGACAAACAGAAGAGTGAAGATATTCGCGAGGAAGTACAAATCAGTATTGTGATAACAAAAAATAGAAGAATATAGAAATATGATTTTTTCAACAACATGTTAGTAGAATGAGTGAAGATAGGATACCTTATAGGCTATTAAATTACAATCCACAAGGACATAGAAGTCGTTGACGACCATTTAAAAGATGGAGCGAGCAATTATAATATGGAGCCGGAACAGATCAGAAATGGTCTAAACCGTGACGGTAGATGATGATGATTAGACCATTGGTCTGTTCCGCTTCAGAATAGAAATTGGTCCCTCCATCGCTTCTTAGGTCGTCCTGGGTCTCTTCGCCATGTGGGTCTGTAGTTGAATAGCTTCAGAGATAGTCCATTGTTTGGCATTCTAAGGAGGTGTTCATGCCAATTATTTTGGTATATTTCGATGGTTTTAGTTATTACTGGTGTGTTGAGAGCTTAATGGATATCTTAATTACGCATGTGTTCATAAAGTGTATAGCCCACTAAAAGTCTTAATAACTTCATTTCTGCAGCTATTATCCTATTTAATTTGCCTGTGGTAAGAGTCCAGGCTTCAGAGCCATAAGGAAAATACCGATACGAACTAAAATTGTTATTAACAATATAATAGAACAAGTTAATACCTTTCCAGGCTTCAGAGCCATAGGGAAAATACCGATACGAACTAAAATTGTTATTAACAATATAATAGAACAAGTCAATACCTTTACTTTTCTTGGCTGCAACCTTTCCTACGTACCTTGTACCTTGTAAGCCCATGTTTCCCTTAACAGAGATTTAGGCGCTCTCCCCTATAGGGAAGAATTTGAACCATAGTAATTTAGTTACACTTGTTTTCGTAAAGATGTCATTTTTGAGTGGTCCGTGGTCAGCGCACCGCCTCATACTGACATCTAAGAAACCAAGGTAGTACTAGGACGGGAAAATTCGGTAATTTTGCTTAGAGGCCTTTTCATTCAGGCTTAAGGATTTTTTACGAGCCTGAAAATCTTCAGACTCGGGACCCACGGCTTAAAGTCCCTCCCGGAGGACTTGCTCCTTGGATTTTTCCGTCCTAAAAATCCATCGACCCCAGCCGGATTTGAACCCGCGACCCTCGGGACCTTTCCTACGACATGTGTAAATACATAGACATAAAATTGATCTACAGTTTTATTAATTCATTAAATTATAATATAACCTACATCCATATTATCCCACACTGCGGTCGAGTGGTCTAATGCATCTTGTTTTGGCGCAGAGCTGAGAAGCGCTTACTGGTTATAGTTAGGGGATGAAACGGATATCCAGTAACAATACGGTATCCGGCCGGATATCGGACAATAAGTTAGTATCCTGCTGGATACCGGATATAAAAAACACGAAATATAAAATTTAGGTACGTTATTTAATCCGCATAACAAATACAATCACCATATTTTCATTTTATAAGAAAATAAAAAAACAGTACTCATACTACACTAAGGGCAAATTATGTAAATGAATACCAATTTCTCTGCAGGGCGAAGCAGAAGTTTATTAAAAAACGAATGTTTTATATAAACGCATATAAAATGTACACCAATAACGTTAAGAAAATATTCTTGAATCATATTTTTTTCTCATATTTTCACACCTGCCAAGATGTTTTCGACGAATTCGCATATGTATTTTATTAGAGCTCCACCACCATCCCCCTGAGTTTCCTCGGGCTTAATGTCCATATCCCCAGGTCTGCTCTTGTTCCTAATTATTATCCGCTGTTTTTATTTTATTTTTTCTGGATACAAGTTTCGGGTATTTGTTCTTAATACTACTTACATATACAGTTATGTTTTCATATTAATCCCTTCCCTCAGTCTTAAATCTACCATCTAATCTAGTAATATTTACATGGTGTTGTTTAACTTACGTTTTAAAACTATATCAATTAATATATTTGATAATAAACAGATATTGGTAAAAGTAAAGTCTCTAAGAAGAAAACGTAAAAACCATAAAAAAACACCCCACGCTTTTGATGGTAAAATTATTTTTTTGTAGATAACTTTATTTCTATTCTAGATGTATTCGAGATGATTTTTTTGTTGGCCTCTTTAATTTTATCCCAAGCGTGTTGGAAATTAAAATTATTTTTCATTTTTTAGTTCGTAGCAGCTTTCACCTGATCTACATACTTTCTTGGCTGGAATGATTATTCAATTATACGGTTTTCTAATAAAGCGCGTTGTTTTAGCTTTTTAAACTATTATTTACTTTTTATTTTTTAGTTTGGTTTTCTAATAAAGCGTGTTGTTTTAGTTTTTAAACTATTGTCTATTTTTTTTAATTTTTAGTTTAATTGATTGTCATAAACCGGAATCCCATGAAAATTTAATTGCTTACGATATTTTTAGTGTCTAGGCATGAATATAATTATATTTTTAAAAATTATTATTATCTAACATTATTATACTTTTTAAATATTTTAATATAGATAAATAGTTACAGTTAATCGTATCCTTCGCATATTTTTTGGATAAATTACAATGTGGTAAGTTTACAAAATTCTCATTAATATTTTACAGAATAAGATAAACATGTAAATATCTTTAAATTCGATACTATTGTAGTATGAGCTAAAAGTAATACTCTTAAAAAATCCTCCGGGCCTGATTTGAACCAGCGACCTATGGATTACTGAAATTATATACCACTACAGTCCATCGCTCTACCAACTGAGCTATCAGAGGATATAATATTAATTTCTAACAACGATGGACTAAAAAGTCGATAAGTCCGCAACCTATTATACCGGTCTCTATTTTTTTGATGTCCTGGCCAGGATCTTAGAAAAAAATTATGAAATTATTGTATTGCCATTGGTACTTTACAAGTATACAAAGTTTCAAGTCGATCTAATGTTTTTAAGTGGGTGAAAATCGTGTTGAAAGATTCCGTTAAAAAGATAGATACAGGCCAAGTTAATATAAGCGTGTAAAAAGAAAAAAAAAATTCAAGCTTGAGTTGTTACTAAAAATACACCTATTTGCATTGTAAAGGAATAATGTTTTAAAATATCATATCCACATCTAACTAGTAACTGAAACTTCGTTCGCATGCGACGAAAGCCGATGTTAATTTTGATAAAACTTGGTAATTACATTGTAAGATTGCAATTCGATAGCAAGTCTACGCTTAGCATGTTTCGAGTTTATTTTAATAAGTACGCATTTGACCACTCTCAGTTTTTTAATGAACAACTTTCAAATTATAAGAATTAAATTAATCGTGATTATTTCTTACCTAATACGTCTATATTTCTTTAAATACAGCACTGCAGTATCGGCAACTTCTTGTCACCATTGCCGATGCTGCAGTGCTGTATTTAAAGAAATATAGACGTATGAGGTAAGAAATAATCACGATTAATTTAATTCTTATGAACTGAACCTCATAATGTTAAAAATTCCCAAATTGAATATATAAACTTTCAAATTACTTACTTATTGCCGTATTTAATTTTTAAACATTAGAATGGCTGGTGAGCTAAATGCTGAGTATAAGGATTATCCTCTATGGTAAGTATAACTAACTCACTCACTGACACCATTGAACCCGTAGGTTCATGGCCGTACGGACATAAGCTCTTCACACATCCCTATCCTGTGTTAATGCTTTGCAATCATCCTCTGTATGATCTACTTCTCTCGAATCATGGTCAATGTTATTCTCCCATTTCATTCTTGGCCTACCAACTACCAAATAGGCGTTTTCATATATTTATAATATTTTTTTACACGCTTTATATTAGCTTGACCTGTATCTATCTATGTAACGGAATCTTTCAACGCAATCACATTTCACCCACTTAAAATCATTGGATCGACTTGAAACTTTGTATACGTGAAAAGGACCCGTGACAATACAATAATTTCATATTTGTTTTCTAAAATCCTGGCCAGAATCATCAGAAAATAAAACAAAAAGTGTCTTTGTATCTATGTAACGGAATCTTTGAACACGATTTTCACCCACTTAGAAACATTGGATCGACATGAAACTTTGTATACTTGTAAAGGACCCGTGACAATATAATAATTTCATATCTATTTTCTATAATCCTGGTCAGAATCATCAGAAAATCAAAAAAAGTGTCTTTGTATCTATGTAACGGAATCTTTGAACACGATTTTCACCCACTTAGAAACATTGAATCGACTTGAAACTTTGTATACTTGGAAAGGACCCGTGACAATACAATAATTTCATATTTTGTTTGTAAAATCCTGGCCAGAATCATCAGAAAAAAATGAAAACTGGTATAATAGGTTGCGGACTTGTCGACTTTTTTGTCATTCGTTGTAAGAACTCAGTTGGTAGAGCGGTGAACTCTAGTGGTATATAATTTCAGTAATCCATAGGTCGCTGGTTCAAATCTGGCTGGGATGATTTTTTTTTTAAAGAGTATTACTTTTAGCTCATACTACAATAGTATCGAATTTAAAGATATTTACATTTTTATCTTATTCTGTAAAATATTAAAACTAAAAAATAAAAAATAAATTATAGTTTTAAAAAACTAATACAACACGCTTTATTAGAAAACCGAATTAAAAAAATTAAAAATAATTTTAATTTCCAACACGCTTGGGATAAAATTAAAGTGGCCAACAAAAAAATCATCTCCAATACACATAGAATAAAACTAGAATTATCAACAAAAAGAAAATAATGTTACCATCAAAAGCGTGAGGTGCTTTTTATGATTTTTACATTTTCTTCTTAGAGACTTTACGTTTACCAATATCTGTTTATTCCTCTCTTAAAGTAAGAAAACATGTTTCGCATTTGTGTAATATAAATGGAAGATCAAAGTTTTATATACTTTTGGTTTAACATTATTTAGAGAATTTGTGATAACAATAGTCTCTACAATGGACAGTAGCGTGCATTTATAGAGTTAAGCTTATGTACATGTGTGGGTTTTTGTTTGGGTTGAAGATTAAAAAAAAATAAAAAATGCACGTTACCATAATTGTATGAATAATTGTAATAACCTGAAATGTACGCACATTATATTTAAATAAAGAGAAGCCTGGATGCCCTCCCAATGTAGAGTCATCCGAAAGCCAAACTTGGCAAGATCCCGCGTGATCGACTATTCCGATTGAGGTTTTAAACGGTTTCCCTCAATCCAAAGAGCAAATGCTGGAATAGAACCCCAAAAGGTCCGCTTCCGACTTCACTCTGCTAATTAACTTCAAATTTGAATTCAAAATTTAAACCGGGGCTAATGTATTTTACAGGAACCCGGGGTTCTACCTATTAAGGAGGACCAAAATGGATCGCTCACCGCCAACACTTAAGTGATGGCCGCAGAGCTTTCCATCTATCTATCTATCTATCTATCTAACGGCTCCAAGTTGAGAAAACTAGCTATAACGACTGGAGGACCGGTCATCTGACCACATGTCATATACTGACTAGATGATCGTCTACCAATGTGATCAACATATGTGATGTGAAGACAGCAGCCGGCTGATAGGCCAAGGCACTTCTAGGACTAGTACTGTAATGTCACATTTATTTTGTTTATAAAACTGTAAAATAATGAAATGAGACGAAATGATATACATTACATGTTATCACGTCCACCGCTTGGTCTCGAGGTAGCGTGCTGCCTTGTCACGCAGCGGACCCGGGTTCAATTTCTGGTTGGGACAGGTTTCCTGGGTGAGGTTTTTTCGGGGTTTTTCCTCGCCTGTAAGACAAATGTCAGGAAGCTTAGGGCCCAACGTTCCCCGAAAATCATCCTGCCATCATCACTATCATTCACCGGTGTAGAAAGGAACGGGAAGCTACAACACCTATAATTCCCCAGCAAAGCTGCAATACATAACCTGTTTACAATGACTATTTAACTCTTGTCGCAAATGGTAGTCAATGACCAATCACGTTTCAATGAATTCTGTTTTACACCAATAACAGCCGTGTTTCACCTCGCTCTTTATCGATTTCTCTTTTTCAGCTCCTGCTTTTGTGATAAAGAAAGCTCCTCCTTTTTTAATATTCTGAACAAGTTAGACCATTATTTTTCTCCAACAAATACATTGAATATAGCAAATAATGAATAGATTCAGTGATTTTACTGAGTTGTTTATTCAAAATATAAATGATTAACCTATAATGTTGATTATAATAGTTTGATGTGTTTCATTATTTCTCCACTAGAGTGCATTCTTATAATATTGCGATCCTATTAGGCAATAAATAATATGATCGAGTTGCAGTGAATATACATAATCTCACATTTCTAATTTGTTTTCAAACATCGCCGTTTACATTAACTATATAAATATTTTAAAACACCGGTAACTATATTCAAATAATTATTTTTTAGTAAAGAGCTTAATTTTATTCGTTAAATAGTCCTAACAAATGCCACTCTTGATTTCCAAATTCTCTAGATAAATTCACGACTCACTTCGTGAGTCGTGATTCTATCGATAAATTGGAAATCACTTGTTGCATTACTTATGATAAACCTGCCCTCGGGCAGAACACTGTAGAATTTTAGCAGACATATCTATCACTACAGCAAGATTTGTTTTTTAGTTGTGAATAATAGCTCCTCAATAAATCTGAGATCCACAGATAACTGGAAGTACGATACGTAAAAAGAATTTCAGTGGCAATAATACGGAAACATTAAATAATCTGTATTCTCAATGGCACAGTATTTTGTACCCCTAATTTTATAATTAAGTAGTAAATAAGACATTTATTTTGGCATCAAAATTAAATTTTGAAAAACGTATTATTATTAACTAATTCACTGGCACTATCGAACCCGTAAATTCATGACCGCGCGGACATAACTCTCCATACATTCCTGTCCAGAGCTAATGTTTTCCAATCATCCCCTGCATATACTATTTCCCTCAAATCATGGTTAATATTATTATTCCACCTCATTCTTGGTCTACCAACTGGGCGTTTTCCCTCTGGCTTTCCTACAAGAAGCATTAGCTTATTATTATTATATAACTAACTCACTGGTTCTATCGAACCCGTAGGTTCATGGCCGCGTGGACGTAAGCTCTCCATACATTCCTATCATGAACTGTTTTCCAATCATCCCCTGCATAATCTACTTCCCTCAAATCATGGTTAATGTTATTCTCTTTAACTAATTCTTGGTCTACCAACTGGGCGTTTTCCCTCTGGTTTTCCTACAAGAAGCGTTAGCCTATTATTATTATTATTATTATTATTATTATTATTATTATTAACTAATTCACTGGTTTTATCGAATCCGTAGGTTTATGGCCGTGTAGACATAATCTCTCCATATATCCCTAGCCTAAGCTAATGTTTTCCAATCATCACCTATATAGCCTAATCTATTTCCCTTAAATCATAGTTAATGTTATTATCCCACCTCATCCTTGGTCTACCAGAACGTTTTCCCTCTGGTTTTCCTACAAGAAGGGTTATTATTATTATTATTCCCATTATATAGGCCTAATGCAAGAGTATTACCTCATATGTAATTTTTGCTCCTTTTATGTTAAACATTTGGAAATGTTTAATCTATAATACAATAAAAAAACTTCGGTGTTCAAAGTGAACAGAATCGAAATAACTTACTGGTGGTAAAAGGAATTGAGTTTCCTATCACATGATTGGTGTGCTCCCTTAACAAGATATTTTACAAGCACTGAGCGATAAAGCAATAAAACTTAACGGCAGATACCTGCACACCCGATGTCTTCTGGTGTAGCACTAGTTTGTTTCAAACAAAATGTGTATGTATCGATCTTATGGTTCTCATGCTATCACGAAACTTCTGTATAATGCGCTTAAGAGCAAAATGTTACGTAAAGGGCACACCCAACTCATTTCGTGACTAAAATCATTATGCTAGTAGAATATTTTCAGACTATTTACTAATTCCTGCGTCAATAAACTGATAGCTACATTATTGAATTTCGTGAACCTAAGGGAATGTATAAAGCCATAATTATTACGAAATGTTTTTAAAGTTGTATGTCGTACATGTATTTAATAATCGAATTAAGGGTGTAAAATGCACGACTAAGCTAACATTTTTTTTATCAATTTTGCCATTCTAAATACGTATCCATATTGATGATTTCGTATTATTACAATAGGAATATTATTTTAATGAATTCCAAATGATCTGAGAAACTCTGGGTATAACGTATTTGCTCGAGTAATTTGCGCATTTTTAAATTTACTTTGGCCACAGAAAAATTGGGGAGCGTAAAATATGCGGATATTTAAATTGAATGTCCTGTTCTGAGTTATCTCAATTATGGTAGGTAATTATAGTAATCAGTCATCAGTATTTTGTCATCTCTTATAGTTTTATAGCGTAGGTAATCTTCTTTTTCTACTTCATGAAATTAGGACTTTTGACCTCTTTTCACGTCAAGTGGGATTAAATGAATCTTCCCGTCTAGTAAATGGGCGTCCAACACTTCTATGTCCTATTGGTTTGTACTTTAGTAACAGCTGAGGGATTCTATCTGTAGGCATTCTTTTAACATGTCCATACCAGTTGTTTCTCATGCTGTCAATTATATTTGTTAAATTAAACATATTTAAGTCTTTCCTAAAATCTTCATTTCTTTTTTGTCCAAAATTGTCACACCTGCTACTGAACGTAAGAACTTAATTTCTGCAGTTTCTATTTTTCTTCTGTCTGAACGGTTAAGAGTCAAATTTTCACTTGCGTATGTTAAGACAGGCACTGCCATAATTTTATAAAATTTTAATTGTGTGCTCCTCAAAGGTTTATTTTTCAGTGTCCGTTTTATAGTGCCACACATTCTGTAAAATGTATTTAATTTAATATTAATATCTTCCTTCTGGCAGTATGATACATTGCATCCTAAATAATTGATATTGTTCACATGTTGTATTGTACTGTTATTAATACTGATTTTACACCTCATATAGTCTTTCCCGTTGAATGTCATTACTTTCGATTTACTTTCAGAGATTGTCATATTGAATTTATTTGCTATTTCATTTCATTTATACGCTGCTATTTGTAAATTGTCTTCTGAAGAGCTAAGGATTGTCTGATCGTCTGCAAACAATATGGTATTTAGAATGTAGGTAATCTTGAATTATACAAATTATAATCATTCAATAATAAATTTATCCATCCATCCATAGTAATTCTGCCCGAGGGCAGGTCTTTCACTGCGATCATAGCTTTACTAGGGAATTATAGTTGTGGTAGCTTCCCGTTGCTTTCCGCACCGGTGAAGGATAGTAATGATGGCCGGATGATTTTCGGGAATCGTTGGGCCCTAAGCTTTCTTACATTTGTCTTACAGGTGAGGAAAAACCCCGAAAAAACCTCATCCAAGAGCCTGTTCCGACCGGGAATCGAATCCGGGCCCGCTGCGTGACAAGGCAGCACGCTACCTCGAGACGATTAGCGGTGGACATGATAAATCAATAAACAATAATATTATTATACAAATTAAATACCATAATAATTATTTAGCGCGTATTTTTGTTTTCCTCCAATAACGCACGTTGAATCTCTTTCTGCTGCACGATTACCGAAATGTTCCGCGAAACTTAGGCTATCACTTTCAATTTATTTGTTGCTGTATAATGTTATTTTTTCCCATCTTGAAATACAGTATAAATGCAAGTGCACATTAGAAGAGTTGAAAGTCAACTGAAATACCGGTATTACTTGTTGTTAAAGTATTGGGGCTTTGGGTTTCTTTGTTAAGCAGGCAGTTCAGTTGCTGGTAAACGACCTATGTTGGAATGTAGGAATTATAAATTAAATCCAGGGAAGGGAAATCCCCACTACACTGAAAAGAAAAGGTACCTAAACTGTGTGCGCAAAATACACGGAGCAAAAATAAAGTTCAAAATAATCCCTAAAAATAGAGTGCGCAAATAGGTAATGATTTTCAGTCAATGCCGCAACTCTTACTGCAACCTGTGATAACATCGAATGGCTTCAACACAAATTCAATGCAGATACAATTTAGTAGGATTTAAATATGAGATTATTTTATTTTCTTATAGCCTATAGACTTTTCTAAAGTGTGTCAGAAGGATAATATTCCGATGGATATAATTAATTATAATAAAATTGAAATCTATTGGCTGGGGACAGAGACCAGTTCAGAGTGTTGGTGATTGCGGCATTAAATCTATGGGTTCCACAAGACATGTAGTTAATGACTAAAGAGCAGTTAATTGTACCTGGGTCCGCGGTGGACTAGTGGTTATACTCATAAAACATTACGATGGCCATTACGAATATCTGAGGGTTTAGATTTACAATTGGACCCTCTAAAACCGTTAGGTGTAGTTCACTTGAAGTGAAAATTTAAAAATAGTTCTAGCTGTCACATTTTTCGACGTTTCACAACGAAACTCAGAACATCCTACTAAAATAAACCGAGGTAGGTACTATAAAAAAATAAGCGAAATCCGACAATTTGAAGCGGAGGTTTACTTGAAACCCGAAATTAAACTGCCTAAGAGACTGGACCGATTTTGATGAAATTTGTTGTATTGAGAGGGTCCCTGGATGGTTTGGATTAACAATTGGACCTGGCAGGTGGTGCTGCGATCGGGTTATAGGAAACTATTTTTAATATTTTTCGCAATCAGCACATATAACACCAAAATTTCACCCCCCCCCCCCACCCTCAATATTTTGAAGATAAAAAAAAAAGACCGTTAAAACCTTCTGAGAAGATCATGAACAATTGACCTGAGAATAATTCGGACAGGACAATGTCTTTCAGGTCCATATATATGTCTATATGGTGAATATAACATTTCTTTATTGAAGGTTTGTTTTTTTTGTGATAAGTTTTAAAACCATCACCAATGCACAAACCGACATCACACTTTTTACAATTCACTTGCACATGTTTTCTGATTCTCCGCGCCGAACACATACGACAAATTAGTCTTTGTGAAGCTACCGGCCAAACGTCGACTTAAGTTAACTTCAAGTCGCAAAATACTCAATCACACTAGGTCTACCAGGGTGTTCTACCAGCACGTTCAATAAAGTCTCTGACAAGTCTTAATCTGTGTTTGTTATTTTGGCACCACATGAAATACAGAAGAAACTATTTAGAATGAAGTCTAACAAATGAAAAAAAAAAAAAAACAATTTCTTGCTCTATTTCCATGTCCAATATCCTATTGTATAACTGTTAGACATTCTGTCACTTTTATCAACATATCTGTTATGTGAAGTGGCTTTATTGCGTTTCCGTGGCTGTCAGAAAAGTTACATTTAACTGGCGGATTATGCATATTTGTGAGTACTTATACATGTTTTATTGGTCGCGGTGGACTGACTAGTGGTTATGCTCCTTGTCTCTGGTTCCGAGAGTCACGGGTTCAAACCCGGCTGGGGTTTGACGGAAAAATCCAAGGAGCAAGTCCTCCGGGTTGGACTTTAAATCGTGGGTCCCGATTCTGAAGATTTTCAGGCTCGTAAAAGATCCTTAAGCATGAATATAGAATAAATACTAGTAAAATTCATATCAAATTCCGTTGAGGTGAAGTAATATGATGAAAGTTACAAATTAAATTGTACCTGTTGGTAGGTGAAGTTGTGGACGACGGCACCTACCAACAGATACAATTTCATTTTTAACTTTCAACATATGAATATAGAAGCATCTAAACAAAATTTACCGACATCAACGTCCTAATATTACCCTAGTTGTCTGTTGTCTCATTGGGTCGGTGTGTTGACCGCATGCCATCCATGACATATATGAGCAAATAAAGTAACTAAAAATTAACTTGGTCTAGTAACTCCTTACAAAGGAGAGGCTATGGCTCAACAATGGCCTATGCCATTATAGACAGATATACATGCTTGTCCTTAATGTCACTGCTGTCAAGTCCTCTCTTGTCATACACTTAACATCACCTATACCCCAGCCACTGATTCTCGGGCCCTGACGTTTTGACGAGTGTTGCCGATTTGGATATTCAGTGGGAGGGGCCGCTTTATGTATGCGGTTAGCATATAGCTGACATATCAGCAATTTCAAACCTTACTAGCGCGCTAGAGTTGCGTCAAGTGGTGATTGGTTGTGACAGACATCTACTCACACTCAACTATTTCCTTATTGGCAGTTTCTCCATTTGCCCCTCATATAATCTAAACTTCAGAGCCGGAGTCCCGGCTGCTGAAGTTAATCTTCTTTATATTACCAGATTATTAGGTACCTTAACCGAGTGTTTATGGCAAGGATGCCCTGGCACAGAGCTCCGGGAATTGTGCTGGTTCGGGTCTCTTTGGGGGAAGACATTTTCTCATGTAATTTCGGCCAGTGTGGGACTAGTTCCCACCCAGCATCATGAGGAATTTGAGTAGCTAAAATAAGTAGTGGCTCCAGGTTGAGAAAACCTGCTTTAATGACTGGGGACCCAACGTGCTGACATGTCACCCCTTCACTGGCTGGATGATCGCCTACTTCTGCGATTAACTTATCTGGATGTGAGGCCAGCAGCGTCAAGGGCCTTCTAGGTTAGTCGCACCTTTGAGTTTTAAGATTGTCATTCCTTTCCTCTTAGGCCTGTCCCACAATTTATTTTTCTTTTAGTCAAATAAGGCAGGCGATAAGAAGTTGTTCATATATCATTTAATGTACATATCCTTCTAACTTTTTAGTTAATTGTCTGAATGTGGCATGAATAGCAGTCATGTCAGTCAATCGTGTTTTGTCTTTCCTGAGATAAACTTCCAGTCTTATCACATAATTTATAAATCTTTATGCCAAAATGTTTGTGCTTGAAAATTTTATAGTTTACAGAAAGAATTTTACAATATATAAAAAAAACAGCCATCTTCCGGTGTCTATCATAATTTTGGGGTTGACTTAATTTGGGATTTATTATTGTCTATGAATTTTTTTTTTGTCTAATGCCACCAGGTTGTCTTTTATGACATTTCTGGCTTTCTCTCCAGACATTGGCAGAATTGTAATCCATTTCTTAGGTACGAAAGAAGATATATATTTGGAAGAGCAAATTTAGATCCATGAATTTTGAAATTCCCGATGAACAAGATCCATCTCAAAGTTCTTCAAATCAACACCAGATGGCAATGTTATAATTGAAGATTCCAACGAAAATCCAGTAGTCATAATATTGGTTGAAAAGAAAAGGGATGTCCTCTTGAAAACTGCAGATTCCATGTTTAAAAAAAACATAAAATATGAGGTAAGACAAGGAGTGATTCATTCAATCATCGAACTATAAACATTAATTAATAGAGTTAGATTTAACATCTCACAACTGTAGATTTCTTCAAGACTAACTTCGTACTAGTTAGACAGAATTGAAGATGTATTGAGATTAGTCTTCAAGAAATCTACAGTTACGAGGTAAAGAGTTAAATCCAACTCTATTAATTAAAATAAAACCTCACTTCCTTTAAAAATTAACTATAAACATTATTAGATGTTTATCCTGATAGGGCGACATGGAAAGAAGGGATCTATAATAAAAGGACAACTAGAATACCTCCCCACCGATTTGAAATAATAAGTTATCTATGTTATACTCAGGAGCCAGGACTTTAAAAGCCAGGTGGACATTTAAAAGCGAAGCAGAAAACCTGGGCAGCTTGTCTCTACCTAGCCAATTACACTTGGACACTTAGGCTCTAATCTATGAACCATTAGACCATAAAAGTTGTTCTCTGCTGAGAAAGTTGCATCCAAATACAATTTTTGCGTACTCAAAAATCTGTTCATGCGATAATAATTGTTGAAATTCCTAAGCTACCTGCTGAGGTGACTTAGCAGAGAAACGAATCATGAGCAACCCGATGTAGTTTGAAACCTTGCTGCTTTATCCAAGATGTCGGACCTTGATCATGTTTTCGGTATATGCGGTGAAGAGGGATTTGTTAGAGTCTACCAAAGAATTCAACTGGAAGAACAGGAGAATCAGCGTAATATTGCACGATGCAGAAGTCATCGTATACGGTATTTTTGCAGGACGCAAGCGTAAATGCATTCCTCTAGCAGACGAAAATAACGGAAGTAGTTTTATCGCTGAGAATTCTGGATAATTTCTTGCCAGTATTAAGAAAACGACTTTCATGACAAGTTAGTGGACAGCTAATTCAATCTTTGCTCTTGCTTACGGAAAGTCAGCTCACCAGTGATTGGAAGTAATTTGAGTAGAGACTAATGTATTTTCATGCGGCCATTAAAGGTTAATATAAAATATTCCATATGCAAATAATTTCTGCATAAGATATGGATGTATGTAGTTAATGCTCTAGAGTTAACAACAAAGTTATTCTCCTTCTTGTTTCCCAACACTTGGATGTCATATCTTGATAATTTTAAAGAGCTACACAAGTTGTTAAATGTTTTCTGTCCATTTCCACACCTTGAGAACACAATATACACTCAGGAGGCATTAATACACCAATTCTATGAAGATGTTTTCCTAAGCAGTCATGTCCTGTAGTAAGGCTCATTATAGCAAAAACAGATTTTTGTGGTAGTTCCAGAATTATAGATTGGGTTTTAGTATTTTTATATTTCTGTTTTTGACTTTTTCAATTAAATTGGAATTGTAACTATCTTTAAATTAATAAAATAAAAATGAATAAGATATGTAGAACTTGCAAAGAGGAATTAAGGACACAAAATAAAAGCTATAATTCCTGTGGTGTGGAAATAACTAGAAACCATGGAAATGATAGCTACTTCTATACTGTTAAATGGAAGGTTATATTGGAAAGTCATTATTTAGCCAAAACTTCCTTCTGCCATAGTGCCAACCTCAATTATCAAGGCAAATGCTGGGTTGATCATACCATTTCATATCTTCCTTCCATGTATTAGGCCTGATGGCCCATTATGGTCTCGAGCCATCTTTTCAGTGGTCTTCCCTAAGATCTCCTTCCTCGGGGATAATTCAAAAGCTGACAACGGATGCGTACGCTGAAAGTGTTGTAGCCAATTATTTCTACATGTAGTTATATGGTCCATACCCAAATTGATTTGAAGTTCTCGAAGGACATCTACTTTTTTTGTCTAATTTTGTGTTTCCAGCTGTTCTTCTCATGAACTTCATTTTGCTAGCTGTTACTCTGCTTACATCTCTTTTACATATAGTCCAAACTTCCTAGTTAAGCATTGGTCTTGCTGAGGTGTTATAAGCTCTTATTCTTGTATGTCTTTGTATTAAAGATGGTTTAAAAACTGTATTAATGATTCCCATGGATTTATTATAATTTTGAATTTTAAATGATAATTTCTTTCGAAAACAATGTCTGATCAATTCTAAAATACAATAGGAAGTAACATTAAGAGGTTTGTTTAATAATTAAAACATTTTGTCTGTTCATTCTTACCTCTTAGAGTTGTTTTTGTCGAACTAAGAAGCTCTGAAACATGTTCACAAAAACTCTAAAAGGTAAGAATGAACAGACAAAATGTTTTAATTATTGATGTTTCATCTTCTGCATTTTAACTGGAATTGATCAGTTGAAGATAAAACATTGTTTTCGAAAGGCCTCCATATTAGAATAACTTGAAGTTTATTAACTAAGAGAAATTTGAAAACTAGAGTGAAAGAACATCTCAGGAATGTCAAAAAAGGGGAAGTAGAAAAATCTGCAGTGGCTGCCCATGAATGGTCTGAAAAACATCTTATCGAGAAAGAAGCTAAATTATTAAAACAAATAGAAAAACCAAAAGAACTTACTGTTTGGGAAAAGATCTACATTCAAAAGAGCGAAAAGAAGAAATTAATGAACTTTGAATTTCCCGGTGAGAATGACCTGGTTTCGAGGTTTTTCAGTCAGCCAATGGAAGGAGAGAAGGACAGCTCTTCAAGACGACAGAACAACGGTCGGGACGATACTGAGGATGGGACAGAAACTATGTTCCGAAACTAGTTATAATCAAATAAGAACAATATGAGGTGAGTGATAAAAATATTCCACCTTATTGAAGTTTATTACCCGTTTAAGGAGTAAGTACAGTTGTTGACAGAGCGCACTGCAGTCGTGTTTATGCAGGAATAGAACACATGACACTGCTATCTATGAGTGCAGAGGGGAATGGGACATGGGATACTGACAGTATATACTGCCTTATATGACGTCACTTATAGCAACAAACAGAGCTTCGTGATTCTTCCACCTGCACAGATATTTTGAATGACTAATAATAACTTAGTTGAGGACGGCTGACTTACCAGATAAAAAAAATTATATAATTAACATATTAGCAACCAAATGTAAGGAAAATACGTTGCTTTCAAGTCTCTAAACAATATAAGCCATTTGATATGAATAAAAATAATTAGTTTTAATAAGTAGCACTATACTCTACAAATTCACAGTTAAATTCCATGGTGTTATCAAATGAAGAATCTAGGGAAAAAACCAGATAAGTCACTTTTTGTGTGAAATGAAGTTTGAGATGCCATTACATTCTCCATGGGAAGGACTTTTAGAAGTATGAAGCAATAAAAGAAACATTTTTCTCTTCAAATATGATTTATCCATCATTGAGATGTATGAAATTAATAATAAAAACATCCAATAAAAGAAACAGTTTAGTCGTCGGTTTATTTACCTTCAAAAATGTCCAGACTTTGGTTTTCTAGGCCAATGCTCTACCAATGAGCTACCTGAGAACTCCAATCTATATGCAATTTTCTCTCTCATAAATTAATTCCCGATCACCGAATGATATGAGCATTTGTTCAATCACTAAAGTCCTGGGTTCAAGCCCCAGTCTGAGTGTATAATTTTTCTCTTCAAATATAATTTATCCACCAGTGAGAAGTGTTCCATCTGCGTGATCGAGCAAATGTTTGTAGCATTCGGCGATTGGGAATTAACAATGTATAAGAGAAAAATTTGTATTTACATTGGAGTTATCAGGTAGCTCAGTGGTAGAGCATTGGCCCAGAAAGCCAAAGGTCTGGGTTCAAACCCCAGTTTGAGCATATAATTTTTCTCTTCAAATATAATATCTTCCACATTTATAAAATCAGCACCCGATGGTGGTAATGGTAGAAGGCCTTTAAAACTGGTATTGTGAAAACAGGAAACTTTATGGGATGAGATGTAAATAAAAACATTTAATCACTCATTTATAATTTTGAAAATTACCTTATAGTGTTGTTACTTTTCACTGTATTTTTGATTAAAAACACACAGAAACCCCTTTTTCATTAGATCCCAACAACAGATCAATTGAAAACAAAGCTGAAAAAATACTGTACTTTATAAAGAACCATTTTATATTTTTATTTTCATGTCAGTAATATGTAAACTATGTACTACAAGACACTGAAACTAACTAAAAATTAATTGAAGTTAAAGTAACAGTACGTGATTATATTAAATTAATGTTGGGAAGTAAACATTATGAGGTACTAATTAAATGAACCTCATAATGTTAAAAATTCCCAAATTTAATATATAAATTATGAGGTACAATCATTAAAATTCATAGGAGAACATTTTGTTTAAACAACTCACCTCATAGGATTCATGCTTTCATAATACCAAGGTTTCAAACAGTCGTAATTAATATTTAATTTTAGGAAGTGATATTTTGAGGTTGTTTTAATTATATTATTTTTAGTCTTACCTCAATATTAATGTTGATTTGTTATTGGACATGTTTCAAAACAATTCTGTTTTATCGTCAGCTTGTCCAGTCTGGTGATAAAACAATCGTTTTGAAACATGTACAAGAACAAATCAACATTAATATTGAGGTAAGATGATCAGACTAAAAATAATATAAATAAATACAGTCGTAATCAAATGGTAAAGAGAAAAATGTATGCCTGAACCGGGAATCGAATCCCGAATCTTCAGCTTTCCGTGCTGATGCTCCATCCATTGAGCTAATTCAGGCTTCCTTCCCATCCAAGCATAAATCCTTCCTTTACCTTACTCTCTTGGTCCCACATTCAAATGCAATGTCATCATTCACAAATACACAATGAATGGCTTCTACTTTAAGAAGACATGAAGGGACTCCACATAGCTAAAGTATTATTTATTAAATTGATATTTAAGCAGCTAAAGTTGTTACTATGATTGAAATAAGTAAATTAATGTACACAACTAAATTATTGTAATCAAATGGCAAAGAGAAAAATTTGATTACAATAATTTACCATTTGATTACAATGATTTAGTTGTGTACATCAATTTACTTATTTCAGTCATAGTAACAGATTTAGCTGCTTAAATATTAATTTAATAAATAATTCTTTAGCTATGTGGAGTCCCTTCATATCTTCTTAAAGTAGAAGCCATTCATTGTGTATTTGTGAATGATGATTCATTGCATTTGAATGTGGGACCAAGAGAGTAAGGTAAAGGAAGGATTCATGCTTGGATAGGAAGGAAGCCTGAATTAGCTCAATGGATAGAGCTTCAGCACAGAAAGCTGAAGGTTCGGGGTTCGATTCCCGGTTCAGGTATACATTTTTCTCTTTACAATAATTTAGTTGTGTACATTAATTTACTTATTTCAATCATAGTAACAGCTTTAGCTTCTTAAATATTAATTTAATAAACACAGTCGTGTTCATCCTATGGCTGAGGTGAACATGACTGTTTGAAACCATGGTATCATGGAAGCATGAATCCTATGAGGCGAGTTGTTTAAACAAAATGTTCTCCGATGAATTTTAATAGTATGTCACATGAAACAATTTTTCTGCCAATCTTCAGTTACACATTAAAATATCTTCTTACATTCTGAGAAATGAATAATAAAATTGAGACCACCAAAATGTCTTTTTAATGTTTTATCAAAATACAACTAAAATTATCAACTTTGTTTCATTAAGTAATGGTTAAACAAGTCATGCATTTAAATAATACTGATAACACTGAATGAAAAAAAGGAACTATTACATCATTTGAAACAAAAATGTTTCATTTCTTATAAAATATGAGTACATTTATATATCCTTTTTATCTGGGGGCCTCTTTTTATTTGCTTAACTCTGAGGAGGAGGCAGATCTATATTTCTTTGCTTTTAGAAGAAATTTTCAACCTGAAAGAAAAAAACGCAATAAAAATCACTTAAGTACATGTATCACAATAAAAAATGTCACATATTTCGGGTTCTTCAAACATGGAAACTGCAGTTTTTAAGAGGAATTCCTCCCATTTTCAGCCACCATCATGACTGAGTTTCTATGCGTAAAGAACAGAAAATATGAGGTGAAATACAACTTACTTTTTTTTTAGGAATTCACACTATGAGGTATATTCATTTAGGTAAACTTTTTATCACTCACCTCACAAAGAAGAAAAATATGGAGTGATAAAAGTTTAGCTAAACACAACTCATTTAATTAATCAAGTTATTTGATTATTTAATTAATTTTTATTAATTGAAAACATCCTCATGGGTTGTCATCTAGAGGATATGTGGATGGCGACCACAAGATGCCCAAGCTGAGCAAAACATTTCTTCCACTTACTTGTGTTTTGCACTCTTTTAACTTTACTATCTAACCTCTCTTGGTTAACTCTTGTTTTTTTGACCCCGACGCTATTAGGGCTAGGGAGTCTTTCCTTTCTTCATTCCTTTATTCTCTTTTCTTCTCCAGAAAAGCCTGACCAGAGGCTATACGATGGCAGCCCCATTACTGGTCTTGCCTTCCTTTGGCCAGCAACCAATCGAAGGGACTATTATTATGCTTTCAAGTCTTATATGAGAACTACACCAATTTTGGAATATATTAAACAGCAACAACTAAATTGGAAACACCATCTAGAAAGAATGAGTTCAAATCGGATCCCCAAAGCTGTTTATAATTATATACCAAGAGGACGAAGATCACTAGGCCGTCCTATGAAACGCTGGAGGGAAAATTTTCTATAGGATCGTAACAGGCCTTGGCCTAATACTTGGAAGGAAGAAGATGAATTAAGTGAAAACCTAATAATGTTATTTCCCATAATTAATTTATGGCATGTGAGTGTTGATATAACAGTTGGTATTCCTGTAAACATATTCTTCCTCTCTCTGTTGACCAATGAACCTTGAAATAACTGCATTTACCTAAATTTAAGACAATCCTCCAATTTTGAAGATGCACAGAAATTGAAGCAAGAATCCAGCAAAGGCAACCCACTGCATGAAGTAGATGGATGCCCCTGCTTGAATAGAGTCGAGTGGAATAAGATAGGGGACAGTGCATGGATATCCAACGCACCAAGCCAGTAGTTGTATTACTTGCCTATAGTTTAAAGGAGGGATTTGTCTTATATTAGCAGAAAAAATTATATGCTCATACTGGGGTTTCAACCCAGGCCTGGGTTCAAACCCCAGTCTGAGCGTGTAATTTTTCTCTTCTAATATAATTTATCATTCAGTGAGAAATGTTAAATTAATGATAATAATAAAAAAATATCAAAAGAAGCCCTACTGGCTTTATAAAGTAGTGTTTAAATTCCCAATAAACATCTTCTGTGCCACCATTTGCGCGATGGAGCAAATGCTTGTAGCATTCAGCGATCAGGAATTAACAATGTATAAGAGGAAAATTTGTGTTTAGATTGGAATTTCTCAGGTAGCTCAGTGGTAGAGTATTGGCCTAGAAAGCCAAAGGTCCTGGGTCCAAACCCCAGTCTCAGAGTATAATTTTTCTCTTCTAATATAATTTATCCTTAAGTGAGAAACATTAAATTAATAATAGTGATAAAAAAACCTGAAAGAAGCCCTACTGACTTTATAAAGTAGTGTTTAAATTCCCAATAAATGTCTTCTTAAACAAGTCACCATTTGTGTGATCAAGCAAATGCACTTAGCATTCGGCAATTATCAATGCATAAGAGAAAAATTTGTGTTTAGTTTGGAGTTTCTCAGGTAGATCAGTGGTAGAACAACGGCCTAGAAAGCCGCAGATCCTGGGTTCAAACCCCAGTCTGAGCATATAACTTTTCTTTTCTAATATAATTTATCCTTCAGTGAGAAGTGATAGATTGATAAAAAAAAATCAAAAGCAGCCATACTGGCTTTATAAAGTAATTTTTAAATTTCCAATAAATGTCTTCTTAAACGAGAAGCTGCCATTTGCGTGACTGAGCAAATGCTCGTAGCATTCGGCAACCACGAATTAATGTATAAGAGAAAAATTTACATTTAGATTGGAGTTTCTCAGGTAGCTCAGTGATAGAGCATTGGCCTGTCCTGGATTCAAACCCCAGTCTGAGTACATAATTTTTCTCTTCTAATATAAATTTCCTTCAGTGACAAGTGTTAAATTAATAATAATAAAAAAAAACATCGAGAGATTTGACACTGGATTTTAATGCCTTGCAGTGTAGAGCGATAGGCATTTTTTTTGGACACAGCCTTGGTACATCAAAATGCTTCTCTGGTAGAAATTTCAAGTAGGTTTCAGCATGCAATGGTTCAAAGTTCCCTTGTCAGATATGTTTACCAATACACCAAAAAGGTAGTAAGTTTTGTTAGTATGAATTCACTACTGTCAATATAAAACTCTTACAGAAATGTTAAGTATAACAGCAATTTTTCCCTAGATAATAAGTTATCAATAAACTTTTTAAGGGTAGCCATGAGTGAATTTTGAGTGAAAATTGACCAAAACACACATTTTGTGTTTGATCTCTCATAAAATTCTCCTAGCTTCCTGTTCAAGATAATATATAATCGCTATTTCACCATTATTAAAGCCCTGGCAGCCATTTTCAAACTCCCCCAGAACTAGTAGCAAAAGTGATACCAATATATCAAAGATTGGCATCAGATGTATTATTGGAGATAATCGTAAAAGAAAAAGCCCAAAATGGTAAAATGAGAGTCTCTACCATACAGTTTGGCACAAATATCCAAAAGAAATATTTGTTTCAACAGAAATTGCAACTGTGTTATTAAAGCAGTCAGAAGCATGAAACATTTTGTAGCCTTTTTTCTCGAAGTGTATTTTTCAAGTGCATGCCCATTAAAAAAAAATTCCTTGAACTGCAATTTTCGCCTTATTCAATTGAAATTTTCAGTACTTTTCTGTAAGAATACAAAGAACCAAAATTGCATTGGATTTTAATCATACTCAAAATGCTCATGAGTTATGATTTTTTATTGTCATGTTTATCTCGATTTCTGCCAACATGAAAAATCAGTTAAAAAATTTTTTTCTCAAAAGTATTAACACAGCACAGAAAAGTCCAATGCAAATTTAGAAACAATGAGTAACGAATATCCTGACAAAATATTGAAAATTGTACTGCAAGGAACTTTTACAATTAATTAAAATGAAAAAGAGAAAAAAAATATAACTTGCGAACTAATACAACAAATCACTCGAAATTTATCATAAATGTTATTCATACAGGTGGTAAAAATTTGAAAAAAATATCTCTATTAGTTTTGGAATTTCAAAATTCACTCATGGCTACCCTTAATAAATTATATTAGGAAGTACAAGTTATTCAGTCAGCCAAAAGATTGAGTGGATGCTAAAATCCAGGGCCGACAACATAAAATTTAACTGTCTCTAAAAGCTGAATATGGTACATATGATATACCAAAACACGTTCAAATATATCCCAACGATTATAAACAATAGTAAAGGGAAAAATGTTTGCCTGAACTGGGAATTGAATATGGTCAACAGTGGTTAGTGTTAGGACGGAAAACTTAAGGTTTGGGGTTTGATTCCAGCTTCGGACAAAAAAATTTCTCTTTACCATTTATTACAATAGTTTAGTTGTGTACATTAATTTACTTATTTCATTCATAGTAATAATTTTAGCTTCTTAATATTAATTTAATAGAACACTGTAAGTTATGAGGTAAGATGACTGGATCCACCCTATTTATTACCAATAAGCTGTTATCAATGTTCCAATGATTAACTAAAATTTCACAAACAAAATCACTCTTAAAAACCTTTAGTATTTCTTAAGACATTCTATTGTTTTTTAAATGTTCATATATCTTCTTCTTCCTTCCAAGTATTAGGCCAAGGCCTGTTACGATCCTATAGAAAATTTTCCCTCCAGCGTTATAAAAATAATTTATTTCATTCAATTGTGTATTAATATTATCATAGAAAAAAATCTGTATTTATGGATATTAAAAAAATTAATAATCAAATGACCAGAAATAAAATCAATTTAAATATTATTAAAAAATAGATAAAGGAAGTAACACAGGTTCAGGCATTAATTTTTCTTTTCAAACAAAATATCATCATCCATGCAATTATTAGGTCATGTGGCCTATTACGGTCTCAAAAAGGAATTTTCCATCCAGCGCTTTTTGGATGTTCCAGCGATCTTTTGCCTTGTGGGTAGCAACGAAGCGTAGTTTATGGAATTCTATGAGATGGTATTCGTTGAAGACGGGCTTTCCAGTTGTTTGGGTAGTTTTGTATATGGCGGAGAATGGGTTCTATACCCAACTCTTCCATCATTTCCTAATTTCTTTTAAGGTCCCACTTTTTATAGCCTGCTGTACGGCACATATCAAAATATAACAGAAATAAAAAGACGAAAATGGAGAGCAAATACATTAAAAAAAAAGATAATTAAGCAGTTTAAAAAATAATGGAATCAGTAGAAACAATAGGAATAAGAAGATCAAAACAAACATGGAGTATAACTTTTATATATATATATATATATATATATATATATATATGTTATATTGCAGATATAAGTACGAATAAGAAAGTTTTCTAGGGTTTTCCGCGTCTTGGATTCAAGTTCGGCCCCTGGCCACTTACTCCGACGCTTCGGCATGATCCCACATGCCATTATCAAGGAATGATAAGTTCGAGTCACAGGTGACATTCCTTGATAATGGCATGTGGAATCATGCCGAAACGTCGGAGTCAGTGGCCGAACTTGAATCCTAGATGCGGAAAGCCCTAGAAAACTTTCTTATTCACATATAATGTAAAATCAAGTGTAACTGTTCAAGAAAAAATTGCAAAGAAAGGAATAACTTGGAAAGAAATGAAGATAGCACAGAAGAGGATCCACTAGAGACATTTTGCTAATGCCCATATGTTACTTCCAGGAGATTAAGGAGAATGTATTGATTTTGTATGTTTTAATACATTTATTTTATAGTTATGATCATATAAAACAAGAGTTATAAAATTTTACTTTACAATAATTATCCTGAAAAAACTATTGAGTATACACAAATTCAAGTCAAATAAAAATAGAACATACCTAAAGTTAAAATAATCAATCATTCCATCTTTTGTGTGAGTTTTTCTGACCTCCATTCTGATTACCTCCAAACTTAGCTCGGCTATTGCGATTGTAATTGCCATATCCCCATCGTCCACCACCTGTTTAAAAAAAATACATTAGGCATGGTAAGAGCAATGGTCAACATTTCAATATATTCAGTAAATTCTATACAAGTTCTCATGTTAAAAAACAAAATTTAGTAAATTAATTAATAGGTTCACAAATAAGGTGATCTCAATCATAAACAAGAAAATAGCAATGTTTTTTATTATTCATTTCATACATGTCCACCGCTCTGGTCTCGAGGTAGCGTGCTGCCTTGTCACGCAGCGGGCCCGATCCCCGGTCGGGGCAGTTTTTATCGGGGTTTTTCCTCATCTGTAAGACAAATGTCAGGAAAACTTTAAGGCCCAAACGGTCCCCGAAATCAGATGGCCATCATCATCATCCTTCACCGGTGTGGAAAGTAACGGGAAGCTACCACACCTACAATTCCTTAGTAAAGCTGCAAGCATAGCATGAAAATGCTATGATTGCAGTGAAGGACCTGCCTTGGGGCAGAATTACTATGGATGGATTTCATACATCTCAATGATGGATAAATTATATTTCCATCTATCCATAGTAATTCTGCACGCTACCTAAAGACTACAGCGATTGATAAATTATATTTGAAGAGAAAAATATACGCTCAGACTGGAGTTTGATCCAGGACTTTTTGCACTCCAGGCAAATGCTCTACCAACTGAGTTACATGAGAAACCCCAATCTAAACACAAATATTTCTCTTATACACGCTATTAATTCTTGCGCACCAAATGCTATGAAGCCATATCTTTTATCTTGCAAATGGTGGCTTCTTTCAATGTTTTTTAATATTCATTTCATACATCTCAATGATTGTTAAACTATATTTGAAGAGAAAAATATATGCTCAGACTGGGGTTTGAACCCAGGACCTTTTGCACTCTAGGCAAATGCTCTACCAACTGAACTACCCGAGAAACTCCAATCTGATGCAAATATTTCTCTTATATGTGCTGTTAATTCCTGCACATGAAATGCTATAAAGCCTTTGCTTCTATCTTGCTAATGGTGGCTCAGTTGGTAGAGCATTAACCTAGAGTGCAAAAGGTCCTGGGTTCAAACCCCAGTCTGAGAATATACTTTTTTTTTCAAATATAAGAAAATATCAATTGCAAAGGGGCATAAGTGCAAGTTTTTCAGCATCGAGAAAAACAGGTTTAATGTTTGCAAATAAAAGGCAATTGAAAATTATAACAGTTATTCCACATCTACCTGTATCATTCACCATTAATTATTCATATTAAATACATTAACTATACTCATTCCGAGCCAAGTTCCAATTATACTGTAAACAAACTTGCATAAGGTATTAATCTGCCAATTCAGTCAATTGGGAGAACCATGGTAATATTACTTGACCACATTAACTTTTTAGCCGATGAGGGGGAGCAATGGCGCTAGTGTTGAAGAGGGGGAAAAATGTCTCCTTCCACCGTTGGTACAAGTGGTATACTCAGTGACAAAATATAGTGGTACTTTCCATAGCACGACAGGCCTAGAAGGCCCTTAGCCTAACAGCCGGTTGCTGGCCTCACATTCACATGTGTCAACCACAGAGGTAGATGATCATCTAGCCAGTGTAGGGGTGACATGTGGGCAGCATGCCGAGTCCCCCAGTCGTTATAACTGGTTTTCTCAACCTGGAACCGCTACTTATTGTAGCTACCCAATTCTCACGATGCTGGGTGGGCACCGGTATCATACTGGCCAAAATACCATGAGAAAATTTCTTCCCCCATGGAGACTCGAACCAGCGCAAATTCCGTAGCTCTGCACCAAGGCTTCCTCTGCCTTAACCACTCGGCTACGGCGCGGGACTATATAGTGGTACACCTACTTGAAATAGGAGATGAAGTTAATGGAAGTTCATCAGAGTTTGTATGCCTATGAGTTTTTGGATAATGTTACGTACAGAGAAATTAAATCTGCACAGACTTCCAACTATTGTCTGGCAGACTTTAATGTTTATATACTGTGAATATAGGGCCTAACTTGACATTGTCACTAATAACTGACTATACACGACTGCCGGATAATAAACACTGTCACTGCATTATATTTTGAAAAGAAAAATTCTTGCCCAGACCGTGACTCGAACTTGGGACCTTTGGCTCTCTAGGCCAATGCTCTACCATCTGAGTTACTAGGGCTAGTTCCAATCTAGATGCAAATATTTCTCTTATGTATGTTGTAATTCCCAGCATCAAATGCTATGAAGCCTTTGCTTCTATCTTTGCAAATGGCTGCTTCAGAATTAAGAAGACTTTATTGGGAATTTAAGCCAATAGGGCTTCTATTGATGTTTTTATCATTGATTTAACACTTCTCACTGAAGGATAAATTATATTTGGAAGAGAAAAATTCTCGCCTAGACCAACACTCAAACATGGGACATTTGGCTTTCTAGGTCAATGCTCTGCCATCTGAGCTACCGGGGCGAGTTCCAATCTAGATGCAATCTAGTATTAAATTAATAATAAAAACATCAATAGAAGCCCTACTGGCTTTATAAAGTAGTGTTTAAATTCCCAATAACTGCCTTAGCTAAGAAGCATCCATTTACAAAAATAGAAGCAAAGGCTTCATAGCATTTGGTGCTGGGGATTACAACGTATATCAGAAAAATTTACTTTGTAAATTGTATCTGTCTTCTGGTTGGTTAGCATTAGGGTCTTCCATTGCACCAATGAGGTTGCTGTCTAATGTTCTAGTAGATTATTCTTGTAGGGGTTTACATCTGGCTTTTTAAGACAGGTATCCGCGCTTTGATGATTTTTATTATTAATTTAACACTTCTCATAGAAGGATAAATTATATTTGGAATTACAACGTACATAAGAGAAAAATTTGCATCTAGATCGTAACTCGCCTCGGTAGCTCAGTTGGTAGAGCACTTGGCCCGGAAAGCCAAGGGTCCCGGGTTCGAGTCCCGGCCTAGGCAAAAATTTTTCTCTTCAAATATCCGTGCTTGGTTGACTTTAACGATTCTTCCTTTCTATTGTAACTATTTTGATGTTTGAATAGTTACAATAGAAAGGAAGAATCGCTAAAAGTCAACAAAGCATGGATACCAGTCTTAAAAAAAGCCAGATGTAAACCAATACAAGAACAATCTACTAGAACATCAGATAGCAACCTCATTGTTGCAATGGAAGAACGGACCATGCAGAGAATACGTCGCGGATAAATGTATAAATAGAGCAGGTAGTCGACAAAATTGCCAGTATCAAGACAACCCTTGAGGATGTCGGACACAGTCTCAGGCAAAACGTCTGGGAACTACAAGCCTCATTACCATGGCCAACAGCCCAGAAATCTTCTACAAGATCATCTTAAGATGGATTGTTGTCAATTATGTTCACACTCAGATTCAACAATTTAAACAAAATGACTATTCTTTACAACCTGTGATACAACTTTTCTTAACCTTTACACTGCTACGAACAGGTATATCCGTTGGCAAAGAAAATGCTTGCTGTGCTATGGGTGTGTATATCCATTCTCAACTCCAAACACCTGCTAGTTATATAATACATATTGCATTGCTTTCAAACTAAGCAGGCATATACTGCCATCTCCTAGGAACCTAAATAAACTTTTTCCATATTTCTCCCTGCATTCAGCAAGGAGGGTTTTAAAGGCTGGAAATATCTCAGCAGTGAAAAGGTTAATTCCTTCATAAACTCCTGTCAAATTTTATTCTTAGTATGATGATCTTGATGAAGGTTTTCAGGCTGTAGGCCATGGTCATGAGGCTTGTAGTTCCCCGACATTTCACCAAAGACTGCGTCTGGCATCCTCAAGGATTGTCTTGAGACTGGCAATTCTGTCCGCTGTCAAGACAACCCTTGAGGATGCCAGACGCAGTCTTTGGCAAAACGTCGGGGAACTACAAGCCTCACGACCACGGCCTACAGCCCGAAAACCTTCATCAAGATCATCATAGCAACTCTGGCCGTGAAAGTCTACGTCAATACATTTATTCTTAGTGTTTCATTTTTCAAATTAATTCTCACCATTTACAATGATTTTTACATTTTTTCAATATATTTTTCTATGGCAGATTTTGATGAATATTCTAAGTAAAAACAAAATTGAGTTCCAGTGCAGCCAACATATAGTATGTACTAATGTACACATATACTTCAGAATTTTTAAACTTACTATTTATTTTTGGGCGTTGCATTCTTTCACAGGGAGTACTTCAATTTCTCAAAGTTAAGTATGGAAAATAACATTATGAAGTTCTTATTCATATATCATTATATCTTACCTCATAGTAGTCATAATGTCGGTTGAAAATGGAAGAGATGTTTTCTTTTGAAAACTGCAGTTTCCGTATTTAAGAAAACAAACAATGAGGTAAGATATAAAAATGACTCATTCTCCATACTTAAATTGCGGTTAGGTAAGCTTTTAGGTTCGTTAAATTTTGTTTTACATGTTGGAGGCATCCGCGGAAGATTCCATTCCATAGTTTTAAAACACTTCGCATTTGTTGTGGGCATGTGCATGGTTTATGAATGGAACTGAAAAATTTTTTTGTTGTCACATGTTGTAAAGAATTCCCAACAAAATAGCTTACCTCGCTTTCCAAAACCTCCACCATCACATAGCCAACTCTGTAAGTTTAGGATTAACTTCCTGATTTTGCTTCTTTGAGTAAAGGATATCAATTCATTGGCATGTTTGCGGTTGCTTGGTGTGAAGAAGGCATATGAAGTGCTTGATTTCTGAGGACCTGCCTGTCCGGCCAATACGATTGAATATAATCTGCAGAAGAATTTGGATAGTCAAAATTTATGACCACATGTATTCCAGCCCACATCTAAAACAACAAAAATACAAACTGAACTTGTTTTCAATAAAAGAAAAAGGAAGTATGTGTATATATAAAGAAATAAAATAAATAAATGAAAATCAAGAATACACATACCAGAAAGTAGCACCTACTATAAGACACCTTATATCTTGTTGCTTCACCTCCTTGGCCAGCAGAGGCACTGCAACTATCACCTTGCATGTGCCTCTGAAACAAACCACAATTGCAGTTGCATCAGGCCAAAGGAAATGTCAAAATGGTAAAGAAAAAACATAACAGTGTCTATTAACTAATGGAAAACAATCAGACAAAGTTTTATATTAACCTTTGAATGTTATTGACCTTCAGTTTTACCTAAAGAATATTTTCAAAAATTTGTTTTATTTAAAACAATCTTTTTTTTTTAAACTTCACGGGTTAGGCAAATTGCCTGTTCTGCTTCACAGTTGTTCTGTCCATCTTTTCACTGGCCTTCCTACATCCCTTAAATCTCTTGGCTTGTAGTTAAATGCAGCTTTTGGTAATCTTGTTACATTCATTCTTTCTACGTGTCTAAACAATTTATCTCTATATTCTTTGATTTTATCATTCCGTGGATATACATTAACTCTGTTCTTATATCTTCATTCTTATCTGATCCAATCTTGTGCAGCATTTTGTTCTTCTAAGGAAGTTCATGTCTATGCTTTGTACTCTACTTTGTAATTTTTTGGTCATTACCCAAGTTTCACTCCCATAAAGTAATGCCGGAATTGCCAATGTTTTAAAACTTCAACCTCTAATATCTTCTTCTTGTTTTGTTCAGTATTTATATATAGTTCTGCATATCATTTAAAATTCCGACGGATTTCATATTTATGTCTCAGTTTTTGTGTTTATGGTAAAATTACAATCTAAATAATTAAAATTTGTTACTTGTTCAAGAGGTTTGTCATCTATGATTTTTGGATCTTATATGTTCATTTCCTCCAAAATGCCATTATTTTTAAAACATACAATTGAATGTCAATTATTACAACAAATTGGGATGAAAATATGTGCTTAACTACGTATACAGATAAAGCAGTCCACAAATCACAATCACTTCCTCATGGAACATTGCACAACTCTCCATTACAACTAAACTTCTGAAACTGTAAAGTTCATATTTATTAATTTCACATACAAAGAGACTACACATGTACTAAAAGTGCCATGAAGATAGCAGGGATTTATCTCATACAATGAATATTCTAAATATGAGAGTTGGTAAGCATTTATGAAAGTTATAGTATTTGTTAAGATTTTATGAAAGCAGATGATTGGTAGTATGAATGCAAAAAAAAAAAAAAAAAAAAAAAAAAAACAGGGCCTCCTAAGATAATCTATACTATCATGTTTGAAAACTGTTGAGGTTAAAATTATTCCAATTATAAAAATTTTGTAGCTCATAAAACAGTCATCCTCTACCATAATAACTTCTGTTATAAATGTCGTCACACTATTAAAATTCAAAGCTTTTCAAAGACATGCTACATCCTCAGGAATTCTTATGGTATTGTTAATAGTGTGAAGACATTTATAACAGAAGTTACAATATTCAAAGTTAAAATTGGGAAACACATTATGAGGTTCTTAATTAATAAATTAATGAGTCATTTTAACATCTTACCTCATATTTCATGTTTTTCAAACACGGTAACTATAGTTTTCAAATGATCTTGTCATTCATTTTCAACCGCCATTATGACTACCGGATATTCGTTGGAATCTCCCTCTATAAATCAACACCAGATGGCAACGTTATAGAGGGAGATTCCAACGAATATCCGGTAGTCATAATGGCGGTTGAAAATGAATGACAAGATCATTTGAAAACTATAGTTACCGTGTTTGAAAAACATGAAATATGAGGTAAGATGTTAAAATGACTCATTAATTTATTAGAAGTTACAATAGTTGAGGACGACTGTTTTATAAGGTACAACATTTTTATAATTGGAATACTCCTAAGATAAACTGTCATATCCTATTAAAATATCATTTTTATATTATCAAATTGATATATAGTCACTAATCCGGTAATTTAATGCTCAGGCAAATCTTTCAATATCCAGGCTTTTTAAAAATTTACTCTGTGAATTTTTATTTTCTTATTCCTAATCTATCGAAGATAGAGAAGGGAGATATGTATCACACTGTCCAGGATAACAGCATGCTGTATTTCTTACAAAAATACAGTATAATTCATTTTGTTTGAAGCACATTAATTGATTTTAATTAGTGGAAACTTGAGTAAAATAAGTCTTTTCTTTTGCAATCCAAGTGAAATGATGGGATCTTTGAATTTAATTCTTTGAAAGGATAAAGAACAGCACTTATCACTTGAGATGTATAATGTTTATAAGTTCACAAATGGATTAAAAAATTAATTGAAAATTAAAATATTCACAAAAAACCTAAATTTCACTTTTGCCTTATACATTTTTATTTAGACTTGGAATTAACATAAATGACGGGCAAGATGGATAGCATATTACTGGGTCATTTTGTAATTATTGGTTGGACAACAAAAAGCGAGAGATGTTGATTTAAACACTACCAATCCAAGAAACACATGAAACAAGTGAAACTAGAGTGGTTAAGAAGAAACATTTCAACATGCAAAAGGGATTAAAAATTTGAAAGAAGAATTCATACTTGATACAATAAAGGCTTCATAAAATCAAACATTCCTGAACAAAAACTTGTTCAGCTAGCAGTTAGGAACTGGATAAGTAAATGTGACTGATAGTAGTAATTTGTCTTCAGTTAATCAAATTAGGTTGGCCACTATAGACTAGTAGTTAAGCTCCATGCCTCTGGACGCAGGTGGTTTAAACCTGGCAGTGGTCGATGGACTTTTTAGAATGAAAAATAAAAAAAAAAAAATTCAGGCATGTATGAAGAAATGTATCCATTAATCTTACCTGACAAAACTAATAAGTTCTTCGCAAGCCAAGATTATATTTATTAACAAGCTATGTTTTAAGAACATGCAGCAATAAGAAAGAACTTACTTCAACCATGAATTTTCTTTGTGGTAAATTTGACCGTCTATGTTCTGTTATCATAGTAGAGCATGTTTCATTACAAATAGTAAATATCTTTACTTAACTGAAGAACCTTACTTGGTCCATGTAAACATATATTAAAGTTAACACTTAGCTTAAGATATCTAACAATAAAAATGTGCCAAAATTACACTTACCTAAACCACGAGCTGCGACATCTGTTGCCACTAGGATATTAGAATATCCACTTCTGAATTCTGTAATATACAAATAAATAATCAGACTTCTGAAAAATTATAAATAAAAAATAGAAGTTGCAGGAAATGAAACTGAACAGTGTCATTTCCAAGTTTTACTAAATAAAAAATAAAATAGCAATAAAATTATTCAGCCAGCTACACATCTTACCTCATATTTTTTGAGAACATGTTTAAGTATTTAATATTTGTAGGAAATAACATTAAGAGGTTCCTTTTAATTATTAAGAGTTAGAATGCATCAATAATGTCTCATAAATGCGATGAAACTATAGTCTGCAAGAATATAAAAAAATATGAGCTGAGTCAAAATAACTCATAATAATGTTTTAGTGTGTCTGTATACCATTGTCAGCACTTTCCGACTGTTGAATTTTTGGTTGGCAATCCTGGATGCTGCTTTCATTTTCCTTTTCGGGTTGACTGATGAATTTTCAAATCAAATACCTTTTCTCTGAGATTTTCAAAATTCATGACTTCTGGATGTAAATTTTTCCCAAAATGTCATATCTTTACATTTTTCTGTTTTAATAATTTTGTGTTTTCTTCAAATTCTACATTTTTCTGATGATGGTATGCAGGCATAATTAATCATTAAGTTTGTTCTGTATATTCTTCCCTCATATGATTGTTTCTGTTGGACATATGTTTTGAGGCATGTTAGCCCCATCCTCAGCTAGTACAGACTGATTTTTTTTCAAGTTGTTCGCCCCGGATCTTGATTCCTGCTCTTGGACCACACCTGGATCTTGAGAAAGTCAGTCTGTACTAGCTGAGGATGGGGCTAACATGCCTTGAAACAACCATATGAGGTAAGAATATACAGACCAAACTTAATGGTTGAATTTTTTCATAATAATTGATAGCTGCAATATAAAAAATAACTATAAGTTACTCTTTTGTATAAGGTTACTTCTTTTTGTATTTTGAAATACTAAAGCATGTTCTCACGATATCTACAAAATATGAGGTAAGAACCAGCTGAATAATTTTATTAAAATTAACCTCATAATGTTACTTCTTACTTCCCATTTGCAATGAGTTGCCATAATGAAAACATTTAGTCTGTTCATTCTTACCTCTTACAGTTTTTGTCGACAAAAACAACTATAAGAGATAAGAATGAACAGACAAAATATTTTAATTAAACAAACCTCTTAATTATATTTAAATTAATATTGGGAAGTAAACATTATGAGGTTTACCATTAATAGTGAATGGAGAACATATTTTTATCTACTCACCTCATATGATTTCAAATTTCTCATGGAAGCCATGACTGAAGAAGGACATGATATTGTCTGAAACTGTCGGTATCAAAGAAATTTGAAATCATATGAGGTGAGTCGATAAAAATATGTTCTCCACTCACTATTAATTATAAAATTGGTACCTGGTAAATCAGTTGTCCTCAACTAAATTATTAAATTTCATCAAATTATTCCAATATGGAGGCCTTTCAAAAAACAATGTTTCATCTTCTGCATTTTAACTGGTACTGATGGTGTTGTATAGGTTGTGTAACGGATTTGTTATGTCTGCAGGTATGTTTACACAGAGAGTGTAATAACAAGATCAGCATCCTTGAAGACATGGAGATTCAAGAAGAAGCAAAGAATAAAGACCTACTCAATGAGAACATACCTGCAGACATACATCCATTATACAACCTATACAACATCATCAGTACCAGTTAAAATGCAGAAGATGAAACATTGTTTTTGAAAGGCCTCCATTAATAATTTAGTTGAGGACGACTGACTTACCAGGTACCAATTTTATAATAATATTTAATTTTAGGAAGTTATATTTTGAGGTTATTTTAATTATATTATTTTTGGTCTGGACATCTTACCTCAATATTAATGTTGATTTGTTCTTGAACATGTTTCAAAACGATTCTGTTTTATCTTCAGCTTTCCCAGACTGGTTTTATTTATGTTGCATTATGTTGCACCACCTGGATGTCGATGTCAGCTCCATCCTGTGGTTGGCCAAAGAACCTCCAAACAAGGTCACCCTCCATCGGAATATCAAAATTCATAACTCTGTTTCTGTTCTTCTGAATATAAATTTTTTCCCAAATAGTCAGCTCGTTTGTATTTTCTAACTGTTTTAATAATTTAGTGTCTGAATTGATATTATGTTTTTCAGACCAAACATGAGCAGCAACTGCAGATTTTTCAATTTCTCCATTTTTAATATTTCTTATGTGTTCTTTGGTTCTAATTTTTAGGTTTCTTTTTGTTTTCCCTATATATATCTTTTCACAACCCATGCATTCAATTTGATATATTCCTGACTTTTTAAAAACCTAAAAATTAGAACCAAAGAACACATAAGAAATATTAAAAATGGAGAAATTGAAAAATCTGCAGTTGCTGCTCATGTTTGGTCTGAAAAACATAATATCAATTCAGACACTAAATTATTAAAACAGTTAGAAAATACAAACGAGCTGACTATTTGGGAAAAAATTTATATTCAGAAGAACAGAAACAGAGTTATGAATTTTGATATCCGATGGAGGGTGACCTTGTTTGGAGGTTCTTTGGCCAACCACAGGATGGAGCTGACATCGACATCCAGGTGGTGCAACATAATGCAACATAAATAAAACCAGTCTGGGAAAGCTGAAGATAAAACAGAATCGTTTTGAAACATGTTCAAGAACAAATCAACATTAATATTGAGGTAAGATGTCCAGACCAAAAAATAATATAACCAATTTTATAATTAACATCTTATTACATAATCTCAACAGTGATTTAATATGAATTTCAAAAGAGCTGACTCATCCCAAAAACCTTTTGGTGGACCAAAAAGGGGAAATATCACAAGTTTGGGGAAAAAAAAAGTTCTTTAAAATTTGGAGCGTCCTCTTATATTCGGGTAAATAAGGTATATCTAAAATTCATCGGAGAACATATTGTTTAAACAACTCACCTCATAGGATTCATGCTTCCATGATATCGCGATTTCAAACATAATCATGTTCATCGTCAGCCATAACTCCGACTCAACTCCTTCCCAACATTAATTAAATATAAGGTATATCTATTGTAATCAAATGGTAAAGAGAAAGTGCTGAAGGTTCGGGATTCGATTCCCGGTTCAGGCATAAATTTTTCTCTTTACCATTTGATTACAATAATTTAGTTGTGTACTTTAATATACTTATTTCAATCATAGTAACAGCTTTAGCTTCTTAATATTAATTTAATAAGGTAGATCTATGCTTACATCTTTTACTTCTTACCTCTCAAAACATAATCCCTCTCTCTCTGAGTCTTGTCACCATGTATACTAAGAGCTTTGTATCTGAAAATAGAAAAAGATCATAGATTGGTATATTGAAAGAAATTACATTACTGAAATAATTTGAAACTGCCTCAACTTAAAACTTACGGCTATACCTATTCCAAGCTAAGTTTCAGTTGTAATGTAAACAAACCAAATTATTTATATATTAAATTTGGGAATTTTTAACATTATGAGGTTCATAGAAGAGTATCTAATATAAAATTTGTATCGATAATAACTTTTTCACATTCAATGGAAAATTTTATAGACAAATTTCAGGATTGGCAATGGGAAATCCACTTTCTCCATTTTTAGCCAATTTATTTATGGGGTATCTTGAATCACATATCACCAATGCTTATCCTTTGATTTTCAAGTGTTGGTATAGATATGTAGATGATATTATCGCTGTGATTGATAAAAAATACATTCAAGATGCATTGAAATTGCTTAATCTTCAGGATGAGTCAGTGAAATTCACTATTGAAATGGAACAAAATAAGATTCCTTTTTTAGACTTATACTTAATAAGAAATGAACAACAGCAAAAAATTGAATTTAACATTTACAGAAAAGACACACATACTGACAACTACATAAAATCTTCAGGTTTTAATCATTTGACACACAAACATGCAATTTTCAATAGTCTATTACACAGATTGTTAAATATTCCACTTAATGTAGAAGAGTTTGACAAGGAATATAATCATATTGTTCATGTTGCTAAAATAAATGGTTTCGATGAAGACATTATAAAGAATAAATTAAAGAAATTCAAACAACAAAAAAGATTACAGGAATACACCACCTTACATCATGGTCCCAAGAAAGATGTAAAATTCAAGAAATTCACTTACCATCCTGAAGTTCATAATAAGTTTCAAAAAATTTTCAGAAATTTTAATATAACATTAGCTCCAATTAACAAATTCAGCCTGGGTAATCTGCTGTTAACTAATAATAAATGTAATACCCCAGACAACAAAAAATCTGGGATTTATCAAATTGATTGCAAAGATTGCAACAAGATATATATAGGAAAAACAAAAAGGAACTTGGAAACTCGTAAAAAAGAGCACTTCAGAAACATGAAGAATGGAGAAATTGAAAAATCAGCTATAGCAGCACATAGTTTATTAGAGCATCATAGGATTGAAAAAGAAGCAAAACTTTTAAAACATCTATCTAAACCTTTGGATTTAACAGTTTGGGAAAAAATATATATTCAAAAAAACCATACTAGAACTATGAACTTCGAGATTCCGGAAGAACCAAGCTTGATTACAAAGTTCTTCAAAAATACAACAGAAAGCAGTTTAGGAAATGATTCATTCAAAATAACACCAGATGGCAGTTTGAAGAGGAATTCCTTCAAAAGAACACCAGATGGCAGTCTAGATAATTACCGGCAAAAAGGAGAAAAAATTGAGTCGTGAAAACAGCTGACGATGACGACAAAGTGTCGCCGATACTGCAGTGCTGTGTTAAAAGAAACATAGATGTATGAGGTAAAAAAAAAAAAAACCAAATTATGTATTTTCATTAGTCAGATAACAATTTTATCTTTAAGCATGTACGCAAATGTAGTTTGCTTTCAAAACAAAGGAAATAAAAAAAATATTATACAGCAAGTGTCTATATTAGTTATATGGTAGAATCTTAAAATATATAATTACAAATAGTTGGAATGCATCAACAATGTCGTGCAAAAGCCTGGTCTGCATAAAAATCAAGAATATGAGGCGAGTCAAAATAACCAACTCTATAATTAAATATGTTTACAATTTTAATACATTAAATAAGCATGGTTTTATTTATATACATGTACAATGCAGAATATGTTGGAATTTCAGTTGCTTCAAAATGGTGCTTCTGTAAAATAATTTCTACAGCATTGGAAAGGAAAGAATTTGAAATGCGGGGGAAAACAAATTATTTTATGTTTTCGAGCAATTTATTAGAAGATATCCCACAGTAGCCATTGAAGATGTGGTGAAAATAACAGCAGAATTTACAGGTGAGTCAGCATGGAGCATTAATTCTGCTCCTAATGAAATTGTAAATAAAATATATCTTTCAATATGAAGGTTAGCCCATATATAGTTTTTTGTCTTAAATAAATAAGAAATGGTGGAAGTTCCCAATTATTGGTACCATTTTATTTTGTATTTAGTCTGATTTACCGTAAAATACAATAATGGCTATGAACAATGTTTCTATATTGTTTATTTTTTATTATTTAGCTCACCTCATACTTCATAACTTCTAGCAGACCCTGGGTTTCTTCACATCATTTGTGACATTCTCAATGCTGTGTCATGTTCACAACTGATGTCCATCGGCCTTCTATCCTGTAGACTGACCTCCGCGCCATCTGATGGCCGACCGACGAATTTCCAAATCAGTCCTCTCTCCTTATAACCGGGTATTTCAAAATTCATAGTTGTATTTTCATTCTTGCATGTGTAAATTTTTTCCCAAATTGTGAGTTCCTTCGGTTTTTCCAATTGTTTAGGTAATTTTGTTTTGGTTTCTATTCTATGTTTTTCTGACCAGGCATGTGCAGTTATTGCAGATTTTTCGGTTTCTCCATTTTTAACATTTCTGAGGTGTTCTTTTAATCTTGTATTTAGATTCCTTTTTGTTTTTCCTATGTATATCTTTTCACAATCTTTACAATTAATTTGATAAATTCCCGATTTCTTGCCGTCTTCAATCTTTTCATTTTTGTTGGTTTTTATTAAATTACCTAAGCTGTAATCATTTTTCGGTGCTAATTTAATGTTGAATTTGTTGAAAATTTTTTGAAACTTGTCAAGTACTAAAGGATGGTATGTGAACTTCTTGAATTTTTTGCCTATATTTTTATCTGTCTGAAGAGTACTTTCATTAATGATTTTTTGTTCTTTGAATTTATTTATTTTCTTGTGTATCATCTTCTCTTGAAAACCATTATCCTTCGCAATTTTTATGAAAGAGAAAGAACACATCATAAGAATTGCAAAGGATAATCTAACTATATGGGTTGATGTTCTTATTATTCATTTCATATATCTCAATGATGGATAAACTATATATGAATAGAAAAATTATACACTCATTAGTTTGATCCTTCCGGGAAATTCTCATATAAGACTTGAAAGCATAATATCACTGGGCCGTCCTATGAAATGCTGGAGGAAAAATTTTCTATAGGATCGTAACAGGCCTTGGCCTAATACTTAGAAGGAAGAAGAAGAAGAATTATATACACTCAGACTAGACTAGGTTTGAACCCAGGATCTTTTGCACTTTAGGCAAATGCTCTACCAACTGAACTATCTGAGAAACTCCAATCTAAACGCAAATTTTTCTCTTATATACACTGTTAATTCCCAAGTGCAAAATGCTACAAACCATTGCTCGATCATGCAAATGGCAGCTTCTTTATTAAGAAGACATTTTATGGGAATTTTACATTACATTATAAAGCCATCATTTTTGAGATGTATGAAATGAATAATAAGAACATCGAAACATGCCATACTGGTCCCTAAAGGGCAGAGAATGACTGGGGCGGATGAGCTCTCAGACTCTAGAAAATGCTCCAAATAGTCAGTGCAAAACTAAGTATCTCTCTACCAAATCCTTCCATGTACCTGCACATGGTAGGACTGTTTTTACTGAAGATGGAGAATGAATGGGAAGTTTTTGGTGCCATAGAACCAGATGCTCGGGACAGACAGAGTTCTGTAGCCTTGTAAGGCAGTCTGTCTAGGAGAAAGACAATTAAAAAATTAAACTCAGGTCCTCCAGGTTGAGGGTTTTGCAGTTGGGGTGGTAAACTACCCAATAAAAAAAATTATTATTCAGAAGTCTCAATTGCGAATAGAGATCTTTGGAACGGCCAAGGAAACGATGGACTTGAGAATGGAACAGGTTGCATTGACCTAATTCTGGAAAGGAACAAGTGTACCTTTGAATAATGGATTAGGAAAATTTTAACTTACCCAAATCGTTGAATGTTCCTTGTAATGCTATCAACTTTCCTTTTTGTTTCAACGAATATGATAGTTTTGTTGTCTCTTTCTGAACCAATCTCTTGAAGCAGATTATGTAGTCTGCAAAATAAAAGAAAAATCAGTCAATCTCAAGCTTTTTAAAGACCTAATCATGTACTTGAATTTTTAAAACAATTACTAATCCTTTATCAATTGACTATAAAACGTAAAATTTATATCAATTTACATGAATTGTTCTATGCTTTATAATATATTATGTCAAGCACACAACAAAAGGTTCAATGATTTAATGTTACATAACACTGGAAAGTCCACCGCTGTGGCCTCGAGGTGGCATGCTGCCTTGTCACGCAGCAGGCCCGGGTTCAATCGCTGGTCGGGGCAGTTTTTATCGGGGTTTTTCCTCATCTGTAAGACAAATGTCAGGAAAACTTTAAGGCCCAAACGGTCCCCGAAATCATATGGCCATCCATCATTCTTCTCTTACACCGGTGTGGAAAGCAACGGGAAGCTACCACCACCTACAATTCCCTAGTAAAGCTGCAAGCATAGTATGAAAATGCTATGATTGGAATGAAAGACCTGTCTTTGGGCACAATTACTATGGATGAAACACTGGAAATTATTCTATTGGCACTGGACTCTGTAGCACGAATGGATTTTTGTCTGCGATTGCAAAGTGGTATGTAGGTTATCTGAACATGGATTATTGCAGTTCCAACACCATGTATCATCATGGGCTGTGCTAGGCTATTTTTACCCTTATTACTCTGATTGCTATGGCTCCAAAGTTGAGGACCTATAAAATGCCTACAAAAAGATCTAAAGATATAAAAAAAAATACCTAAAAACTGAAAAAAAGAAAAAGGGTATAAAAAGCAATTCAAATTAAATAATTTTAGTTTCAACTGTATTTTTAATGAATGTAAAAATGTTTTAAAAATGAAATCTGTTCATTAAAAAGAAAGTTCTTGTAGAATGAATGATTTTTCCCACCTTGAATGAATTCAGTGAACCCACAATGGACATCAGGCGATCAGTATGCTGGTTAAAAATAACAGGATATGTGAGGATTCAATAGTTTCTCGCAGAACAGAAGTGTTTGCAGTGAAAAGTGTTTATGGAAAGCCTTTGGAAAGTAAAACTAGTTAGTGTTTTAAAAGAAGTTGGAATTGACATTAGACTCTACTATGTTTTCTTGAATATATAAATGTAGCCACAGAAGGTAAAGTTGCAAAAAAAAAAAAAAAAAAGACCTAGAAAAAGAACTAAAATGGACCAAAAAGCCACCAATAAACATAGAAAAAAGGACAAATAAAACCTATCATTTTCTGGCCTACAATGACCCAAAATGTTAATATATTAAGTTGGACCTCGTCTTGACATAAAATGAAAAAAAAAAAAAAAAAAGAAAAGAAAAGGATTATTCAACTTCAGAGTCCTATGATGGCAGAAGCTGTACAGCAACAGACTGTGCATGGGTATATCTGAGTGTATGAGTATGAAGTGGATCAGAGATTTCTCCATTTTTAATATTTTTATGTGGTTCAAAGAAAATCTGCAGTTGCTGCTCATGTTTGGTCTGAAAAACATAATATCAATTCAGACACTCAATTATTAAAACAGTTAGAAAATACAAAAGAGCTGACTATTTGGGAAAAAATTTATATTCAGAAGAACAGAAACAGAGTTATAAATTTTGATATTCCGATGGAGCGTGACCTTGTTTGGAAGTTCTTTGGCCAACCACAGGATGGAGCTGACATCGACATCCAGGTTGTGCAACATAAATAAAACCAGTCTGGGAAAGCTGACGATAAAACAGAATTGTTTTGAAACATGTCCAAGAACAAATCAACATTAATATTGAGGTAAGATGTCCAGACTAAAAATAATATAATTAAAATAACCTCAAAATATAACTTCCTAAAAATAAATATTAACCTTATAGATGTTTATTCATACATCTTACAGAGATGGTTAAGCATACAAAGTCATTCTATGTCAAGTGAATCAATGCACAGAACCATAATGTCGCAAATTTGCTGCAATGTCTCCACTTTCTAAAATTTATGTTGTGCATTATAGTGCATCAGAGGTTCCTTAGAAGCAAACAATCATGTTTTCATAATGCAATTCACATCATTTGCACTAATTTATTAGCAATCCTGAGAGAAGTGATACAATAATAGTAATAATTAATATTATCTTGTAAAATAACTTACTTATTTTCCTTTTCATGTTCCTCACACACATCTACAATCTGATGAATGTTATGATTTGCTGAGAGCTGTAGTGAACCTATGTTCACCTGTACGTAATTTTGTAGAAACTCTTCTGCAAGATTTTGAACTTCCTTGGGCCATGTAGCAGACCACATCAATGTCTGTCGATCAGGCTGGAAAAATTAAATATGAAGACATGAATCATATTCATAGTTAAATAAGGGAAATAACATGATTTAGGTAAAATTTAATCACGCACCTCATATTTTTATTTTTATTTAAACTAGTTTTGTAATTTTACATTTCAGTTCCATTGTCAGTATCTCTGTGACTGCCAATAGAAAGAACGAAAGACAACTCAAGACGACAGAATGGTCGCGGAGATACTGACGATGGAATTGAAATGTAAAGATCCGAAACTAGTTTAAATTAAAATAAACAGAAAAAAGTATGAAGTAAGTGATTAAATCATATTTGAAGAGAAAAATTATACGCTCAGACCGGGACTCTTGGTTTTCTAGTCCAAGTGCTCTACCATTTGAGCTACCAGAGCAAGTACCGATCTAAACGCAAATTCTTCTCTACATACGTTGTAATTCCAACGCAAGCTACCTGAGCAAGTACCGATCTAAACGCAAATTCTTCTCTACATACGTTGGAATTACAACATATGTAGAGAAGAATTTGCGTTTAGATCGGTACTTGCTCAGGTAGCTCAAATGGTAGAACACTTGGACTAGAAAACCAAGGGTCCCGGGTTCAAGTCCCGGTCTGAGCATATAATTTTTCTCTTCAAATATGATTTATCCATCATTGAGATGTATGAAATTAATAATAAAAACATCGTAAGTGATTAATTTTACCTAAATTAATATACATGGTAGTGTAAATACCTAAAATAAGCAATTTTTCTATTTCTCCATTTTTAACATTTCTAAGGTGTCCTTTCAATCTTGTATTTAAATTCCTTTTTGTTTCCCCTGTGCAATACCTGCACATGCATGGTCAGAAAAACACAGAATTGAAATTAAGGCAAAACTACTTAAACAATAAGAATAATTTAAGAAACTCACATTTTGGGAGAAAATTTATATATGCAAGAATGAAAAGAAAACTATGAATTTCAAAATTCCTGGTGAAAAGGAGAGGGGTTTTGATTTGGAAGTTCATTGGCCTGCCAACAGAGAGCACAAAAATCAATTTGCAGGAGGGACAACCATAAGGTGGCAGTTGTGTGCCATCGAGAATGTTGCTAAGTTTGGCGATGAAACCTAGATCTGCACAAAAATGAAGAAATATTAGGTGAGTCAAAAACACAATTCAAATTATTAATAATTAAATGAATTGTGATTTTTTCTTACCTGATACATCTATGTTTCTTTAAACACAGCATTGCAGTATCGGCGACACTTTGTCGTCATCGTCAGCTGTTTTCACGACTGTCAATTTTTTTCTCCTTTTTGCCGGTAATTAGCTAGACTGCCATCTGGTGTTCTTTTGAAGGAATTCCTCTTCAAACTGCCATCTGGTGTTATTTTGAATGAATCATTTCCTAAACTGACAAAATAACAAAATAACACCAGATGGCAGTTTGAAGAGGAATTCCTTCAAAAGAACACCAGATGGCAGTCTAGATAATTACTGGCAAAAAGGAGAAAAAATTGACAGTCGTGAAAACAGCTGACGATGACGACAAAGTGTCGCCGATACTGCAGTGCTGTGTTTAAAGAAACATAGATGTATGAGGTAAGAAAAAATCACGATTCATTTAATTATTATTAATTGAACCTCATAATGTTAAAAATTCCCAAATTTAATATATAAACAATTCAAATTAATTAAAATAATAAATTTGGGAATTTTTATATTATGAGGTTTTCTTAATAAGAATCAAATAATTGTGAATTCTTCTTACCTCATATCTGTTTTCTTTTTAACGCAGAACTGCAATATGGGGGGCGGGAAATTGCATCTTCAGCTGTTTTCACGACTGTCAATTTTTTCTTTTGTCAGTAATTTTCTAAACCGCCATCTGATGTACTTTTGAAGAACTTAAACTTGGTTCGTCTGGAACCTCCTAGTTCATGGTTCTAGTAGTTTTTTTTTATGTTCCAGACAAACCATGTTTGATTACAAAGTTCTTTAAGTACACCAAATGGCAGTTTAGAAAATTACTTCTTCAAAAGTACATCAGATGGCAGGTTAGAAAATTACTGGCAAAAGAAAAAAAATTGAGTCGTAAAAACAGCTGAAGATGGGAATGTTTTTCCAGATACTGTAGTTCTGTGTTGAAAGAAAACACAGATGTATGAGGTAAGAATTCACAATTCATTTGATTCTTATTAAATTAAACCTCATAATTCAGGGTTCAAATATTAATTTTTCTTTCTTAAATTTGATTGTATTCAGAATTGGAATGTGTTAATTTAAATGAAAACATCGATAAACTCATAGTGTATTTCCTATATATATTTAATTCGGTTAGATTTGACAACTCGCTTCATAATTGAAGATTTCTTGAATTACATTTGTACTAATGACGATTTTATTATTAATTTAACACTTCTCATTGAAGGATAAATTATATTTGAAGAGAAAATTTTTTGCCTAGACCGGGACTCGAACCCGGGACCCTTGGCTTTCTGGGCCAAGTGCTCTACCAACTGAGCTACCGAGACGAGTTACGATCTAGGCGCAAATTTTTCTCTTATGTACGTTGTAATTCCCTCGCGCCAAATGCTTGAAACCTACAGCTTCTATCTTTGCAAATGGCGGCTTCTTAGTTAAGAAGATATTTATTGGGAATTTAACACTACTTTATAGCCAGTAGGGCTTCTATTGACGATTTTATTATTAATTTAACACTTCTCATTGAAGGATAAATTATATTTGAAGAGAAAAATTTCCGCCTAGACCAGGACTCGAACCCGGGACCCTTGGCTTTCCGGGTCAAGTGCTCTACCAACTGAGCTACCGAGACGAGTTACGATCTAGGCGCAAATTTTTCTCTTATGTACGTTGTAATTCCCTCGCGCCAAATGCTTGAAACCTATAGCTTCTATCTTTGCAAATGTTGGTAGAGCACTTGGCCCGGAAAGCCAAGGGTCCCGGGTTCGAGTCCCGGTCTAGGCAAAAATTTTCTCTTCAAATATAATTTATCCTTCAATGAGAAGTGTTAAATTAATAATAAAATCGTCAATAGAAGCCCTACTGGCTATAAAGTAGTGTTAAATTCCCAATAAATGTCTTCTTAACTAAGAAGCCGCCATTTGCAAAGATAGAAGCTATAGGTTTCAAGCATTTGGCGCGAGGGAATTACAACGTACATAAGAGAAAAATTTGCGCTAGATCGTACTCGCCTCGGTAGCTCAGTTGGTAGAGCACTTGGGCCCGAAAGCCAAGGGTCCCGGGTTCGAGTCCCGGTCTAGGCGAAAATTTTTCTCTTCAAATACATTTGTACTAACCTAAAATGTTCCTAGAATATAGGTACTATTATTATAAAATTTATTAGGGTTCAATTTATTAATTAAAAAAACCTCATAGTGTCACTTCCTTTAAATATTAATGGATATTTCATACTTTTTAATACTTCTCACTGTCATTTTGATTAAATTTATTACTTACCCGAATTTGTTGAAGGATTTTGCGAATCTGAGGTTCAAAACCCATATCAAGCATTCTGTCTGCCTCATCCAAAACCAAATTGTACACCGTCTTAAATTTGTGGTTCCTCTCTCCAGAAAGTCAATTAAGCGCCAGGAGATAGCAATACATATTTCTACTCCAACGTTCCAAATCTCTTGCCTGCAATTTTAAAAGTAGAAAGTACAAAATTATTAATGAAAATAGGACAATTTCACAATAAAAGCATACATACAAGCAAAACATTAAAGGCAAATCCCATTAAACATTGTTGCTATAGTCCAATAATCTTTTTTATTTTAAGTTGTTTTTCTCATAGTTCCTAATAAACTCGTAATTTTTTGTCTGAATTCATTATTCCTTATTATTATTCAGTAAGTGGTTACTGACGATGCTGGAAGGCCGCTGATGTCAGAAGTATTGCCAAACAACAACAGATAGTAGCACATATCCTTCTGATGAAGTGTGAAACCGGTTTCTGAAAGGCCCTACAATTTTTAATTACACACACATACAGACAGTGTGTTGGGGAGAAAAAAGTATGAGAAATAGGAGGAATATTAATTATAATCTGACAATAATCTATCTGAAAATTATGAGAGGGGAAAAAAAAACTTATTTTTTTACATTAGGGTAAGTCAGATTGTGATTTGAGTAGGTTGGCATGGGGTATATTATGGTTCATTTAAATTTTAATATACTTGATCTTTTAATATTTCGTTTAGTTTGTTTAAAAATTCTTTACTTTTTAAATTTTTGTTGTTCGACTGTGTAAAGGCAACATGATCGGTCAGTATGATTAATCCACACACACAAAAAATATAAAATTTTTAATGGAGAGTAACCAGCAGCATGTAAAGTGTGAAAATTTGTCTATTCAAAAATTTGTTAGATTTTCATAATGCTATATAAATCAAATTAAGCAATCCAAAAACAATTTAATGGAACAAATCAGAGGCAAATTTTTAAACTTTTATAAATTCTTATGCATTAGTGCATCAGTGGTTCCTTAGAAGCAAAACAATCATATTTTCATAATGCAAGTTCACATCATTTGCACTAAATTAAATGTGATCAAATCTACTGTAAATGAATAGATATTTGCATAAATCTTTCTATTTATTTTAAGTTTTTATTTTAAAACCATTTTTTTGTCTTGCATGAGATGTAAAAGTCTTGTATCTTTTGAGCCAGAAAAGAACTGTAGCTATCTTTTGAATCATTTTCGTACAAAATAAAAAAAAATTGTGAAAATATTTTACTTTTCTTTAACAAAATATGCATTAAAATATTTACTGCACAACACCGCTGTGGTCCTCGGGTGCGGTGTAGCGTGCTGCCTTGTCAACCCAGCGGGCTGGGTTAAATCCCGGTCGGGACAGTTTTTCTGGGTGAGGTTTTTATCGGGGTTTTTCCTCACCTGTAAAACAAGTGTCAGGAAAACTTTAAGGCCCAAACAGTCCCCGAAATCATATGGCCATCGCAATCATCATCATTCATATTCATCTTACGTTAAGCTTAGGATTAGGGACTCTCCTGGAGCACCATTATCATCATCACCCATCGTATCATCGGGGCAACGTAACCCTGCCTTCAAGGCACCCCAACTTCAGAAGTGGGTTACAAGCACGCCATGACAGGACAGGAGAGAAACCAGGAATGTCGAAAGACAAACCTGGGGCATTTGAAAAAAAAATTTAATACACAACATAAATATTGTGTACTTTCAATCATAAAAAAAAAAGAAAAAAAAAGTAAATGCAGAAGACATCAAAACTATATTATATTCGAAGACAAAAATATACTGAAGTTAAATATGGGAAATAACATTATGAGGTTCTTAATTCATAAATTGAGTTATTTTTTACATTTTACCTCATGGTTTGTTTTCTTAAACACAGAAACTGCAGTTTTCATTTTCAACCGATATCAACGAAATTCCAGTAGTCATAATGGCGGTTGAAAATGAAAGGGATTGACCTTTTAAAAACTGCAGTTTCCATGTTTAAGAAAACAAACTATGAGGTAAGATGTAAAAAATGACTCATTAATTTAAGAAAAATATACACTCAGACAGGAATTTGAACCCAGGAACTTTCGGTTTCTATGCGAATGCTCTACAACTAAGCTACCTGAGCACTCTAATCTAAATGCAAAATTTTCTCTTATACTGTAATTTCAGAGCACCAAATGCTAAGAACCATTGCTCGATCATGCAAACGGTGCTTCTTTATATTGCGAATTTAGTTTACATTATAAAGCCAGTATGGCCTATATTTAATATAACATATTGAGGAAAACAGCGAGATATTATTATTAATTTAATATTCTCACCGAAGGACAAATTACATTAGGAGAGAAAAATTACATGCTCAGACTGGGGTTTGAATCCAGACCTTTGGCTTTCTAGGCCAAAGCTCTACCCCTGAGCTACCTGTGCGTTCCAAACTCAACCCAAATTTTTCTCTTATACATTGTTAATTCCCGAGCACCGAGAGAAAAAACCTCATAATGTAAAAATTCCCAACTTTATTATATTAAAGAAACAGTGAAATTTGTTAGTCATGTCTCGTACTTTTTAAAACTTTTTAGCAAGTCAGTTCTGAAACCATTCTGCCAGTTTCCCCAGCTCTAAATTTGATATGGTATAGTGAAGATGCTAATGATTCAGCATTTGAAATAATCAACTAAAATTATCATTCATTCTGATCATCTTGGGTTTGTTGATGAAATATTTAACATATAAAATTAAAGTTCAGTATACTGAATTTAATTTATGATACTGAATTATTTTATTATACTGTGAGGTTGGAATTCATAGTTTGAATGACATTATTTCTCTATAAGGGCCAAAGTTAGGCAGAGAGGACTATAAATTCTTCTACTTCAAACTTACTTGTTGTCCTTTAGGAGCACCTCCAAAGACGCAAGTGTTCCTGATATGTGAGGAAGATCCAAAATCTCTAGCTATTTTCTGTATTTGTTGTGCCAGTTCCCGAGTTGGAGCTAGAATCAGAGCAATAGGCCCATCTCCTCTTGATAAATGTTCTTGGTTATTGATGTGTACAATTGCTGGTAAAACATACTGAAACAAATAAAAATAGTAATGCAAACCAACGATTTTCCTTCATTTTTCTTTCCCTCCCTCCAAGTTTCTTTGAGTGCAATCAAAGTTATGATAAGGAGCTATTATCTGTTGAGCGTAAGAAACACTCGAGGAAAATAAATGGGCAGGTAATCCACGAAACACATGACTGCTGCAGTTATTGCGATTCGTTCATGGCCAAAGTACAGGTCAGTGGAAGCAAAAAAATTAATTGCGTACTCGATTAATATAATTACGTATACACTTACGTGTTTCTTCGAAGATCGTAGAATAACTAAAAATTTGCATTGGTTTAAAACTGCTTGATTCTTGAGAGGAAGTCGAATGTCCATTACAAATATGGCGACTGTCAGAGAGTTTATAGTAACATAACTCAGTGATCGAAATGTGTGATCAAAATTATAAAAAGCACTTTAGGGAAATGTTAAAAAGTGGCGAAAAATGATGTTAAATGTTAAGTTTATGGAGTATAACCCTGGCACTGTAATTGAAAGATATAGTTAAATTAACTGCAGTGTGTCGGAGAGTAGTGTTGTACGTGTTCACAGGGAATTAAAACATACTGGTAATATCAAAACGACCAACAAAAAGAAGAAAAGACCTAACCTGTTTTAAGAATGGTGGATGATTTTCTAAAGTATGCATGTTTTTTATTTTAATACTATAAGTACAGTTATTTTAATTTGAATTAATTTGTATAATATTAACAAATATAATTTAATTTGCTTCCAACATACCATTGTATGTGTTAATACAATCTGCAACATTAAAAATTAAAAAGATTGTTTTATCATAACAAACAGCTAACAGAGGTTGCATGGACACATGCTGCGCAGAGTAATATATTCCGAAGTTAAGTGTCTAAGGGTCGAATGTTTGAACGCATTAGACAGTAAAAGGAGTTCTCTGCTGATAAAGTTTTATTCAAACACATTTTTCTTACTCAGAAATCTATTCACGCGGTAATAATTGCAAAGCTACCTGACAAGGTACCTTAAGATCGTAGCTCAAGATATAAACTTATGTGAAAATCCTGAAGGGAACCGATGTAGTTTGAAACTTATCCAAGATGTCGGACCTTGAAGACTTCGAACATGTTTTCGGTATACGCGGAGAAGGAGAATTTGATAGAGTCTACCAAAGAATTCAACTGGAAGAACAGGTGAATCGGCGTAATTTTGCGCGTCGCAGACGTGTTTGTATACGGTATTATTTGCGGGATGCAAGCATAAATGCATTCCTCTATAGCAGACGAAAATAACGGAAGTGGTTTTATCGCTGAGAATTCTGGGTAATTCGTTGCCAATATTACGAAAACGTCAACATTCATGCATGACCGGTTAAGGCGGCCATTAATTCGATCTCAGCTCACTAGTGACTGGAAGTAATTTGAGTAGAGAGTAATGTATTTGTATACGACCCTAAGTGTGTTTCTTAGGCTGGACAGACAATGTGACATAATATAAATAAGTGGTGCACAATTTAGTAATTAAAATTATACACATCCAACCTTTCTAAATTAAAAATATAAAATCTCTTACCCTGCCAGGTAAGAGGTAGTCATGCTATCATTTTAACTAGTAAATAAAAACGCATAGAATAAGAACATACTGTCCTCCTCTGATGAGTTTAGCGTTGGGAGGTAGGTATTCTTGACATTTGGTTTACTATTCTTGCAGGTAGTTTCTTTTGATTCTACAGCCGAGTCGAAGGGAAGTTTTATTCATTCACAAATATGCAGTTTTCAGTTTGCGGTTCCGAATAGGTCTAAAGCATACTGGTTTCATAAATAGGGCAAATGTTTTCAATATGATTGTACTTCCTTCCTGACTGGTGTTGCCATCCAGTATCCATCCTCACACCTCATTCCACTGAGCACTAAACTTGCCGGAGGACAGTGTAACATGGGAAATGATTACCACACATAAATGTTACTCACATTCAAACTGATGTAAACTTTTCCTACTTTCACAATAATTTTCAATTTTTTTTTCAGAAATTTACATATGTGTAAGTGTAACATACTAAAAAAAAATAATAAAATAAAAATTAAATACACTTTCCTTTGAAAGAAACTTAATTTTTCTCCAATCCAGAGCTAAACAAACTAAACTCAGCTAGATTTAAGAAAGGAATTAATTTAAAAAAATTAATAAAATTAATTACTTAAAAATAATAAATACACATCTATTTTGGTTTATATTATTATAAGGTAATGTGCATTTGAAGAGAAAATGTTTCGCCCAGACTGAGACTTGAACCCAGGACCTTTGGCTTGCCGGAAGGTCAAGGGTTCAAGTCCCAGTGGGGTCAGGATTTTTAAACTAACCCAAACCTTCTGTCGGCACTATCGCCCTGGGGTTGTCTCAGCCTCTAGCAGAAATGAGTACCAGGCACTTTTTCTGGGGGTAAAGGCAGCCGTCATGCAGGGCTGACAAGTGCCAATTGTCCAGAAAAAGTGGGAGCCTTAACCTCCCACTACCCCAAGGGCCTCCAGAGGCCTGTAGTGGGAATACTTTACTTTACTTAAAAAAATATATTGTTTATATTATTTTTATGTACATCATTCTCCATTGCATTAATTGGAAGATTTCTTTATCTTCTTCCTCAGCCTGTTTTCATAGCTCGCACGATAGCTTGTCTTTAGTTTGAGTTTTACACTCAGCAGGAGCAGACGGAGTTGCTCAATTCTGCGATAAATACACCGCATTACCTTTTGAAATACGAATTTCTAAATTAAAGTGAAAGTGCAACAGTGATTTGACAAACTTACAGGAATTCATTGAAGAGGTAATATTGCTATATTAGTGTTTTTTATTTAATAAAATTATTATTTTTTGTGATTTATGAAGCCTATGTTTTTTCTCCAATACAGTGCATTTATACCCCCCAAGGTCGCTATAAAGGTTCCTGAACTGAAACCTGCCCCACCATTAATTCTTTGTTAGAATAACTTTTATATTTTGAAATTTTCTCATAAATTTGTTTTACTTTATATTATTACCTAATGTATTTAAATACTTTCTTCAGCTTGGTATTAATCTATTACATAATAATTTTGTTTATACCATTCTCCTTTTGCATTAATTCATTGTATGTTTTACATTTGAAACTTTTACAATATAAAAAAAGAATACCTGAGATTTTAGTATTCCTCAAGTGGATTACATAGTAACCTTAACAGTGTTTCATCATGAATTTCAAAATTATCAATTTGAAGCTTTCTCCTAAATTGGTTTTATTTCATAATGACTTTAAATCCTTCTTCAGTCTGGAATTAACCTCCTTTATTCTCCTTACATTATTACTTTTTATTTATACGTGTCATAAAATATGTAAACATGAAACTGGCTCCTAACTTTACAATGTATATTTTCAATTTATATTATTTCTATGACTGAACTGCACCTGAGCACAAGCACTTGCTCATTTGGGTATCAGTAGTGTGTATAACATTTAATGTATTCTTATTCCTTCCTTCCTACTCATTATTAAGAAAGACGATACAAAAAAAAACTTGTGGAGACATGAATGTAAATGATACATAGAATTAAGCTACTAGACTCTCCACACTGCATAGTATGCAAGGACACAAATACAATAATGAACAAGGATCACTTGGTGTTCTGCGCTGATTTTCAAAAAATAGTTGGAACACCATTCCAAATTGTTGAATATTATTGGGAAGCCCGCAAGCAAATGATGACAAATCAAGAGCTTCAGAACATTTGAATACTATTACTACTGAATGTAAATGATTGACATACTGATTGCAATTTCTAAAAATTTCTATCTTTATACAACCTAAAGATCAAAATTAGGCTGAAACGTTTGGTATCTATCAAAACATATAATAAGGGTCAAACAAATGAGCCAACAAGAAATTCTATATTCAATTTTAGGAAGTTATATTTTGAGGTTATTTTAATTATATTGAGGTAAGATGTTCAGAATAAGAAATTCTATGTTCTACAGTGTGTACGATTAACGTCATCATGAAGAATTCACAGAGTCATAATCAAGTGTTTTTAGATTAAATGTAACTATAAACTATTTTACTCACAGCCAATGTTTTTCCTGAACCAGTTTGGGCAACTCCCACCATATTTAGGCCACTCAAAGCAATTGGCCAACCCTGGGCCTGGATAGAAGTTGGAGAATCAAACAAAACCAGCCTTCCTGTAAAAACACATCAAATGGAACATTCCATAAAAACAATGCCAACACACTGCACATTCATGTTTTATGTTCTGCATTTAACAAGATGGTATTAATGTGGTACTTTCAACTTATACAGTGCTTCAGCAGGCCATGTTTCACATAGGTGAGTACAGAGAGGAGTGCAGGATGAGTGTATTGTGTGTTTATATATAAGAGAAAGATGAAGTGAAAGGAAAAGATTAGTACAGGTCAAATAAGGACTGGATTTTGGATTTATGAGAGTTGGATTAACAAGACTCTTCTGTATTAGAACCTGAGTAGAATATATCTAAGATAAATTAAAATGTTTCATACCTCTCCTCATAACCAATCTTCTATTCCCACAGATTCTGACTTGACCTGGAGGTTTATCGGTTCACCAACAGAGGGAAGAAGAAGTGGTTCTTCAGATCAACATAAAATGAGTCGTCAAGATGGTACTGAAGATGGGGCCACCAAGGCCTTGAAATCGCGATCTACTTAGAAATCGCGATCTACTTAGAAGATGGTTATGAGGAGAGATATGAAATATTTTAATTTATCTTCAATTAAACCTCGTAGTGATTCATTCCAATAGAAGTTGAATATATTAGAAGTTGAATATATCTAGTTCATCTACTGAAGCAAAAATTTACAAATGAATAATTACCTAATTTCTTCATCCACATAATCTGGAAAATTTGCTTCTTCAAAGCTCTCAATTGGATTTGGTACATCTCCTTTCACTGTTATTTCATGTTTTGATCTGTAGGAATCCACCTCAAATCTGGATCTAGAAAACATATTTTACTTTTTTAATTTTTTGCTAGAAAAAATGTTAAGAACAAATGGTAAGTTTGAATAAATATAGGATGATATAAATCTTGCAGTCTCCACAGTGTTAGTATGACTATCATCAATTCACTATAAAGTTTCTTGCTTGGATCAACCAATAAGAATTTGATTGTTCCACTGTCACTAAGGAAGAGACACCATTTCAACTTGCTGCAACTGCTCCAAAATATTTGATTACCTTGAAGAACAGATACACTGATAGGTAGGCATGGAGCAAACTAACAATACTACCAATATGCATTTAAATTTGAGTGCTCAAATAGCGCAGTTGGTAGAGCATTGGCATAGAAACCCAAATGTACTGGGTTCAAACCCCAGTGTGAGCATATTTTTCTCTTCAAATACAATTTGTCCTTCAGCAAAAAGTATTAAAATAATAAAAACATCAATAGAAGCCCTACTGGCTTCATAAGGTAATGTTCAAATTCCCAATAAAAGTTGTTTTAAATAAGAAACCTCAGAGCATTTGGCACTAGGGAATTAACAATGTATAAGAGAAAATTTGCATTTAGATTGGTGTGCTCAGGTAGCTCAGTTGGTAGAGCATTGGCATAGAAAGCCAAAGGTCCTGGGTTCAAACCCTAGTCTGAACATATATTTTTCTCTTCAATATCAAGAGGCAGTTGCAACAATGTAATTTACTACTGTTTGGTTTGATTAATTAGCTCAGATTGAAACTATTTTACACAAGAAATTTCAAAAAGCATTAAACAAATTCATCATTAGGCTTACATCAAAAGATAATTTCAATATCAGGAAACTACCAGTAAACAATAAATATATATATATATATATATATATATATATATATATATATATATATAATTGGATTAAATGTGGGAAATATAAAAGAATCCATATGAAAAACAAAAAAAAATCTGATTAAAAAGAACATCTAAAAAATATAAATCATGGGCAAATAGAAAAATCTGCAGTAAATGCTTGTGTGGTTTAACAATCATATGAATGAAGAAAAGGTGAAACTGCTGAAACAACTGGAAAAACCAATAGAATACACAGTCAAATGAAAAATGTATATTGAAAAGAATAGGGACAAATTAATAAATGTTCAAATTCCCAGGAAGAATGAATAAAGTACAAAGGCAGGAAGAATGAATAAAGTACAAAGGGAAAATATACAACACACTGGACGGCTATGTCAACAGTCTGAATTCTAGTTGAGAATAGAGATGATAACCTTGGAATATTGTTCAGGTATCTCGTAACTTGTAAATTTGTTGGAAAAGAAATTTGTAGTTATGATTTTTCTGATTATTATTCTTTACAATAATTCAAACATTTCCCAGTTAGCACATGTGCATGTCTACATAATATGTGGAGGGATTATCCACCTTTATACTAGAACTACCAAGTTTATAGAAATTTGATTTCTTGTTGATATTTTTAAAACTTATACACAATATAATAATAGCTTAATTTTACCTGGTAGAGTTAAGGCCTTAAGGCCTTGTCTACCACTCATCCAGGTTAAAAAACACAAAAAAATTATTCTTACATCTAATTATAAAAAATAAATATTACATAGTAAATATATGTAGGTAGTAAGTCTACAATATAATTATTATTTACAAAATATTTTGATTTAATCTAGATTTAACGAATGAAATATAAAATATTCAAGATAGAAAAATGAGAAAAAACTATTAATGATGTAGAATAAATTCAACTTTAGAGAAAAAAAAAAATTTGACAACAGGTAACTAGTATACTACAGTGAGATCATTATAGCACTGGACAGCAGATGTGGGGATTTCACTAAACACTGCTGACGCATTTACGGTGGGGAACGGACAGCATAGGATCGCGGTGATAGAACCACACACATTTTCATAACTATTTTACAAATTGTCATACTTACCAACTTTATTTAAGTAGGTGCTGGAACTGTCTACCCTCGTGAATATATTTTTGACACCTTGTTTTGCGAACTCACGTAACCATGGAGTTGGAACCATGTCTCACCCGAAAAATATATTAAATGTGGGTCTATTAGGCCATTATGAATATTATTTAGCATCCATTCACAAAATGTGCGCCTACGAATAGGGTCACCTGGTTGAAGAGCATGTGTCTTGGTTATTTTATATGGATGCAACGTTAACAATTTAGTAGCTTTTTGTACAGAGCCATAAGATATTCCTACTTGTTGCAAAAGGTAAAGTAAAGTAAAGTGATCCCACAACAGACCCGGAGGCCCTTGGGGTAGTAGGAGGTTAAGGCTCCCACTTTTTCTAGACAACCGGCACTTTATGTCAGCCGGGTTGTCAGCCCTGCATGACGGCCGCCTTTACCCCCAGAACAAGCATCTGGTACTCATTTCCGTTAGAGGCTGAGTCGACCCCAGGGCCATAGTGCCGCCAGAGGGTTTGGGTCAGTTTAAAATTCCTGACCCCAACGGGACTTGAACCCTCGACCCTCCGGCTTGTAGCTCAGTGCCTTAACCACCACACTACAAAGTGAATTTTCCAGGAGACTGCTCCAACCGATAACGTCTATTGTTGTTGTTTTGTAATGGCGAGATTTGACGCTTAAGTCATTTTCTCTATAACGTCTATTGTTTCTTCTGTGAGAACACTACGCGGCTTGTGTGGCTTCTTAAGCTCGACACTTCCCTTTGCATGAAATTTGTTATAGAGATTATGAACTTCATAGTTAAATATATAGTTAACATTGAGGTTCTTAATTGCTAAATTAAAGAGTTATTTTTTACATCTTACCTCATATTTTATGTTTCTTTATACACGGGAACTAGTTTTCAAGAGAAGCATCTCTCTCATTTTCAACAGACATGAGTCATGAGAGATATGCTTCTCTTGAAAACTAGTTCCCGTGTTTAAGGAAACATAACATATGGAGGTAAGATGTAAAAAAATGACTCTTTAATTTACGAAAGATTATGAACTGTTGAACGTGATGGAATTTTTACACCCGAGAATCGTGTTTCAAAGAGTCTTCGTACTTGGCTGGCAGACTGAGTTAAATACTGATCATAAATAAATACATGTTGTTCAGCAGAAAATAATTAGTCATTATACAGTTTACACTTATACACACATCATTCAGTTCACAAGGAAAAGTGACCGAGTACCTTATCTACTCGAAGCACACTATCTGACTGTGAACGTGTGGGATGTACGCATATACTGCTGAGTTAGTGCACATAAACCCTGCGTCTGCTGTCCAATACTATACTGATGTCATAGTATTTTTTGAATAAAAAGTCTTGCTTTTTCATAAGTTTATACCGTCCCACAAATGTTTCATGAAGATAGCACAAATTTGTTGATTATAAGTAATTAGTTGATGAAAATAAAAACTAGACTTACCTGTTTTCAACTGATGGGTGAGGAACATAAAATCTTTGGTAAATGGAGACAAATTATCTATGTTCCAATTCTGTTTTTTTAAGATTCATTCCTAATTGACTATTTTTGAAGTTTCCTTGCATTCTATCATTACCTCCATTTCTTCTATCATAACCTCTTTGTCTATAACCACCTCCTCTATCACCTTTAAATTTATTTGAATCACCGAATGTCCTGCAATATCATATTAATGAAACAAAGTTAATAAAATTAATTATGGGAAATAACATTATGAAGCATACAAGTAAATAATTAATAAAATTGAGATATGACAGTTTTTATTACTTATTAAAGTTAATAAAACTGCAATTCTGCTGTAAAAACAATGTTGACAATGATGATAATGGGTTTTATTTTTAAATTATTTGCCACTGTTTACAATAAATTTTACATTTTTTCTAATGATTTCAATATATATTTTTTCCTATGATATTTAACTACATACGTGACATGAAGACGTGGCAGCAATATTGATCTTAATGAATACTCTATACAACAACACGTTTCAGTGCAGCCAACATAGAGTAAGGATTTCAGAATTTTATTTTTGGGCATTGCATCCTTTCATAGGGCTTAAATAATGTTAGATTAGTTTTTAGGTTGGTCTTTTACAGGTTAGAGTATATAAACTACATTGGGTTAGCTTTTAGGAAAGTTAAATATTGTATATATATATATATATGTTGATATGTTGTCTGCAACGCATGATTCACATTTGTTGGCGTATGCGCATGGTGTCTGCCTGGAACTAGGAGAAACATCTCAAACATCTGTGCACATAAGTCACAATATCAAAGTATTAAACTTTATATCCTAGGTAGGAGTTGGATCATATTTGGCAAAAAATAGAGAGGCAGACCTTTCCAAAAACTAATGTAAGACATCCTAGAAGTTTATTTATTAGTGTAGTTTTTGTGTTAACAGTGTGTTCAGTGTAAATAGTTATTTAGTACTTAGTAATATACACCGATGAGTTCAAATCGATCCCCAAAGCTGTTTATAATTATATACCAAGAGGACGAAGATCTCTGGGCTGTCCTATGAAACACTGGAGGGAAAAATTTCGGATAAGGTATACTTACCGTCGCAAAAAAATTCTTCTAAGTTCTATAAAATCGCAATGCGCATGCGCTAGTGTTCCATGTAATCCCAGAAAATAAATGCAACCTCCAGCAGTTGGCAGTATGTGTATGTGAAATCAGTATGACCAACATTGACACAAAATTCCCAGAACTTGTCTAAAAATGTATAATTAACATGAAATGAACTAGTGGAAATATGATTTTACGTGGAAACCATCCGACATTTTGAATTTTTCATAGAATAACAGATATGAAGAGGTAATATATTTTACGTATCAAATCACATTTAAAAGCAAGAAACCTAAAAGCTAACCAAACCTAAATCAATTACTGTAACACAAATAAATTACTCGAACATAGGTGAAATTCAGGGAACGTGGAATCACATTTAAAAGCAAGGAACCTAAAAGCTAACCAAACCTAAATCAATTACTCTAACGTAGGTGAAATCCAGGGAATGTGGAAATGATGTTGGCAACATCTGGAGTATTTTGGGTTGTTGATGGTGGCAACGTTGGAACAACATAGGAAGAGGAGGGAAAATAGCAGAAAGTAGCAAGTAAGCAATGTAGGACTATCATGTTTTATGTAAAAATATAATATAAAAAAAAAGATTGTTGCAGCATTGGAAGATGTTTAAAACGTGTTGCAAAATATTTTAAACGTGTTTAGTGCATCACTGGCATAAGCAATTAATTGAAAATTTTTTGCAACGTTAAGTATACAACACCCAAAATTTCTCTAGGATTGTAACAGGCCTTGGCCTAATACTTGGAAGGAAGAAGAATAAGAATATACACTGTGTCCACAAATATAGTATCATACTTTTTTTTTATTTACATATATGTTACAACCCGTGTTTCACCAATGGTATATCACGGGATATTTACAGTTTTACAATTGTTCAATTATTGTTCTAGTTGTTCTTGTAGTTGACGGAAGATCCTCGTAAGAAATTCTACAACGTTGACTGTGTTAAAGTGGAACTTCAGAATATTTGGCGGAGTAGCAATTTGTAGTATAGCTGGTCGATCTCTGGAGAACATGTTGCATTCAGTCATCAGATGGTGGGCCGTCTGCAGTGATTTTTCTGGGCTGTTGCAATAAGGTGAAGCAGTTTTGTTCATTTTGTGTAGGTAGGATTTAAATAGTCCATGGTTGGTGAGAAATTGTGTGGTTATATAGTTAGGCCATAGGGATAGGGACAGTCTATAGGGTATGTTGGGGATGAATATTTTGGTATGGAAGGCGTCATTTGATTTGGTGTAAATTAAATTCCAGATTGTTTCATAGTATTCTTTTAATAACTGCTTGCCTCGTGTTATAGGGATGGAGTTATAGTCTTTTTGTAGCTAGCGGCTATTTTAGCCAGATAGTCAGCTCTTTCATTCCTCGAAGACCTGCGTGACCTTTAACCCAGTGGAGGTCAATCTTTATCGTCTTTTTGAGTACGATTAGCTTTTCTCTGGTTTGGATACGCCAAAGGGTTGGTTGATTTTCTATTGGCTATGGCTAGAAGAGCGGCTTTAAACTACTACTACTACGTCACTTTGGATAATCGTATCTAAATGAAATTGGTGACAAACAAAAGAGAAACTAAAAAAGTTTTGTGCAATGTCAACAATGGAGAATAATGGACAACAATACAGAAATTAAACTAAATTTAATCGCGTTTTTTATGGTTATGGGTTCATTGTTGGATATTTAGCAGACAGGTTAAAATGGACGTCTGCAGTGTCACTTGTAGGGGCCACATTCAATGTCTATGAGGTAGAGCAAAAACTTTTTGAGTTTCTCTTTTGATTGTCATCAATTTCATTTAGATATGAATATCCAAAGTGATGTAGTAGTTTAAAGTATACTATATTAGTGGACACGATGTATAATTTATGTTGGCTGCACTATAATATGTTGAAGTTTGAAAGATGTTTGCTGTGACCAAGGAAGCATTGGAAAGAGTCCATTTAACTGTAATATGGGCTGAAACAGGATATTCTCCTAAAACCTTGAAGTGATATGTTGGTTGCATTGGAACACAGAAAATTTAAAAAAATCAATATGGCTGCCACATCATTACAGTACATATATAATTGAATGTTGGGCTCAACTTTAAATATTTAAAACAATAAAAATTGTGACTCAGCAGCAGTTCTACTTACTCTTGATTTTTCAGTGTATTGTTGTAAACTATAGCTCTTCTTCTGTATTTACTAACATTTTTAAAATAATTTAAACTTTTTTAAAACAAATTTTATAACATGGCAATTTTTAAGTATTCGGGATTCTCCACTTTAATTTACCTGATATATTTTCGAAGTCCTATAGAACAACAGTGCGCATGCGCCAGAGTTTATAGAGCCAGCGATAACCCATCATCGAACCATATATTGATTATCTTTTTTTTTTTTTTATGTATTTAGACACATTTAAAAGTAACGAACCTAAAAGCTAACTAACTCACACTTAACCTAAATTCAATTACTCTAACCTAGGGTGGATCCCATGAAACACCCCTTTTTTCACTCCTTAAAAATCGCAACCATTGACAACCCACTGGTTCAACTACATAATATACTGAAGAAAATAGCAAGTCACCACCATAATATGTGTATTTGAATAAATACTTAAAAATTCTAAAATAAAATTATAAAAATAGTTTGAAAAAATTCAAAATATTTAAAAATGTTAGTAAATTCATAAGAAGACTTATAATTCACAACAACAAACTCAAAAATCAAGGGTAAATTATTCTAAACAAGAGCCAGTATTTAAATACACCAAACATTAACATTTTGACACTATTAGACAATATTGTGATGCTGACTGCTATTTTCTCCACAGAATATATTACTTAGGGCCGCATGCAAATACATTAGTCTCTACTCAAATTACTTTCAATCACTGGTGAGCTGACTCACCGTGAGCAAGTGCAAAGATCGAATTAGCTATCCACGAACTGGTCACGCATGAAAGTCGTTTTCGTAATATTGGCAAGAAATTATATCAGGGAATTAGTATAGAGAAGAGAGGGTTTCAGGCTAGAACAAACATAATTCGGAATGAAAATGGGGATATGATTGCAGATTCCAAGAGTATATTAAATAGATGGAAAAGTTATTTTAATCAGCTATTAAATGTACATACAGAACAGGACATTGAGGAGGATAAGTTACAGACAGCAGAAATGCTAGTCGCAGAGCCAAGTGCATTAGAGGTTGAAATGGCAATTGAAAAATTGAAGATGTATAAAGCATCAGGTTCAAATGAGATCCCAGCAGAACTGATAAAATCAGGGAGAAAAATTGATGGACAAGATACGCTGGTTGCTTAGTATGATTTGGGAAAAAGAAGCCCTTCCAGATGAATGGAAGGAATCTATTATCATACCAATTTATAAGAAAGGAGATAAAACTGATTGCAACAACTATAGGGGCATCTCATTACTTTCAACTTCGTACAAAATTCTAACAAATATATTAGTAAGCAGACTTACTCCCTATATTGATGACATTCTAGGAGATCATCAATGTGCATTTAGAAGAAACAGGTCTACACAGATCAGATTTTTAGTATAAGACAGATTTCAGAAAAGAAATGGGAATATAATGGTACTGTACATCAACTATATGTAGACTTCAAAAAAGCATATGATTCAATTAAGAGGGAGAAGTTATATAGTATCCTGCTGGAGTTCGGAATTCCTAAAAAGTTAGTTAGACTTATACGAATTGTGTCTAAATGGCTCAACGAGTAGGGTGCGTGTAGGCAAAGAGTTTTCAGACACTTTTGAAATCCAGAATGGGTTGAAGCAAGGAGATGCACTATCTCCTCTACTATTTAATTTTGTACTAGAGCATGCCATTAAATCTTTAGAGAATGAGGAAGGCTTACAACTGAATGGTATTAATAAGCTGTTAGTTTATGATGCTGATGATGTAGTACTACTGGCCGATAGCGAGGAGATACTAAAGGCCAACACGCACACACTATTGAGTAACACTAAGAAATTAGGACTGGAAGTAATATCAGTAAAACTAAATATATGGTCTCACGTAGAAATACATTATATAATGGAAATGGACAGCTAATGACAAATGAGGGAAATTTTGAGGAATTGGCTGAATTCAATACCTAGGAACAATATCACAAATAGGAATGAGATGCACAAAGAAATTAAACATAGGCTCAATTCTGGAAATGCATGCTATTATGCATTGCAGAGACTTTTGATGTCCCAACTCCTTTCAAAAAACGTTAAGCTGAAATATATAAAACTATTATTCTACCAGTTATATTATATGGGTGCGAAACATGGACTCTTACTTTAAGGAGGAAAGGAGATTACGAGTATTTGAGAATAAAGTTCTTAGGAAAATTTTTGGACCAAAGAGAGATGAACAGACAGGTGAATGGAGAAGACTACATAACAATGAACTACATGGTCTTTATAGGAAGCCAGATATAATAAGAACAGTTAAGTCCCGTAGACTGCGATGGGCAGGACATGTTGCGCGTATGGGGAATGAAAGACGTGCATGGAAACTTCTTGTAGGAAAGCCAGAAGGAAAACGCCCAGTTGGTAGACCAAGAATGAGGTGGGAGAACAACATTAACTATGATTTGAGGGAAGTAGATTATACAGGGAATGATTGGAAAGCATTAGCTCAGGATAGGGATGTATGGAGAGCTTATGTCCGCGCGGCCATGAACCTACGGGTTCGATAGTGCCAGTGAGTAGTAGTAAGTAAGTAAGTAATTAACCCAGAATTCTCAGTGATAAAACCACTTCCATTATTTTCGTCTGCTATAGAGGAATGCATTTACGCTTGCATCCCGCAAATAATACCGCATACAACGACGTCTGCATCGCGCAATATTATGCTGATTCTCCTATTCTTCCAGTTGAATTCTTTGGTAGACTCTATCAAATTCCTCTTCTACGCGTATACTGAAAACATGATTGAAGTCTTCAAGGTCCGACATCTTGGATAAAGCGGCAAGTTTTCAAACTACACCGGTTACCATCGGTTCCCTTTGGGATTCTCACGATAAGTTTCTATCTTAAGCTATGATCTTAAGTTACCTCGTCAGGTAGCTTACAATTATTATCACATGAATAGATTTCTGAGTAAGCAAAATCGTATTAGGATAAAACTTTCTATGCCGAGAACGCCTTTCACGGTCTAATGCGTTCAAAGATTCGACCCTTAGTCTATGATTTTTCTCTCTTCTTCCCAGCGATAACCTACTACAACCCACTAGTGGGTTATCACCAGTTGGAACGATGTTAGGAACTGATAAGTTAGTGTACACCCATTTTAATAAATGTTTGGTAATTTGATGAATATTATTAATATGTTTATTTAAAATAGATTTGGGGATTTATTGCAAAGATTGGTCATTCAAATTTTACAGTGATGAATTGCCATCTACATAAGCTATATAAACTTTAGTAAGATATCGGTAATTATCGATATATGGCGAGCAGCGATAACCCACGGCAAGGACGATAATCAATATGGTTCGATGGTGGGTTATCCCTGGCTCTATAAACTCTGGTACATGTGCATGGCTGTTCAATAGGACTTAGAAAATATACTGGGTAAGTTAAACTGACTTGTGATGGCAGTTGTCCTCAACAAATTAAAATTGTTTTTTAATATTATTTAAGAGTGTCAACTTTACATATCTTCCACTTGATTTTTTCATGCTACATTCTTCTAATACTGTTTCTCTATGTACTTCTTCCATCTTTACTAACATTTCAATTATTTTAAATGTTTTCCAACGATACTCATAACCTTGTTTTTACAATTATTAAATATTTATGTTTGAATACAATGATTTCTTTGAATTCTGCAGAATCGTGCACATGTACAAATGCTTAAAGAAAGTTCCACTAGACGGTGGAGATATCTGTAAAATCGAAATGACCAACATTCAAAAATATATTTTAAGTAATGGATGTTCACTCACTAAATTTTGTTAGGTTCCGATGGAACAAGTTAATGTACATCAGATTAGTGTACACTTAATTAAATAATATGCATGTAATTTATTTTGTTAGGTTAGGAAGAGGGTAGTTGGTGTACAACCAATTCTAATAAATGTTTAGAAATCTACTGCAAAGGTTGGTCTACCGATTTCACAGCTATGTAGTTCCATCTAGTGACAACTCTATAAACTATCTGTAGAATTTCATAGATATATGGTACATCTACCGACAACTTTATAAACTTTTGCACGCGCACTCTGTTATGTAGAGATTTTGGAAAAGTCCACAATTTATTGATCATTTACTCCACGAATTCTTCTAAATTCTACAGAATCACAGTGTGCATGCCCGAGTTGCTTTAATGCTTAATGTAGCTTCCGTTAGATGGCTCTGAAATCGAAGTTACCAACTGTCAAAAAAAAAATCCCAAACGTTTATTAAAAATGGATGTAAACTACCCATTTCCTAACCTAACAAATCAAGTTAAATGCATATTATTTACTAAACTACAAACTAATCTTACATACACTAACTTGTCTCATAAAAATCTAACAAAATGAAATTAATTTCTTGAAATATGGTTTGGAATTAGCTGCAAATGTTGATAACACCGATTGGAAAGCAATCTAGCGGAAGTTACATTAAGCATTTGCGCGTCTGTAGAACTTGAATCACAATATTTGCGTAATTATATAAATATTTTAAAATTGCAAGGAATGTTTATAAAAATGTTTAAAGTGTTTAAAATAGTATGAAATGTCATTACAAATGGTGTGTTGTGCAACAGAGGCATGAGAATGTTCTATGGAAAACCGTGATCGACAAATTGTAGACAGCCAAAAATTTATTACGGAAGATAAACCGAGGTAAGTTATATGCCAATCACAATTCTACACTTACATTCTTATGCCACTAATACACTAAAACACTTGTAAACACATTTTGTACTGTTTTAAACATTTTGCAACGATCTTCAAGCTTTCTTTTCAATGTTTTATATTTATATATTTACGTAAAACATGATCGTGGATACATTACTTACTTGCTACTTTCCCATGTTGTTCCAACATTGCCACCATTTGAAAATAATTTCAAACCATATTTAGTGTTAGTGTACGTAAAATTAGTTAATAGTTTATTAAATAGTACGCATGTAAATTGTTTTGTTAGGTTAGGAAATGGCAAGTTGGTTTACGTCCATTTTTTTTAAGCATTTGGGAATAAATAATATGCATGTAAATTGTTTTCTTTGGTTAGGAAATGGCAAGTTAGTTTACGTCCATTTTTTTGCATTTAGAAATTTATTCCCAAAGTTGGTAATGCCGACTGCAGAGCCATCTACCGGAGGCTATATTAACCATTACAGCAACTCCCACAACTTGCGCATGCGCACTGTGATTCTGTGAAACTTAGAAGAATTCGCCTCCGACATATAACCGACTTTTTTGGATTTTGTAAAAAAATATACTAGAATCGTTAAAAAATATCTAAAATACATTGTAAATAGTAGTTAAATTATTTAGAATTGAAGGATGTATCCATTAAGCACAGTTAGAATTTTTTCTAAGTCCCAGACAGACACCACACGTATGCACCAACAAACGTGAAGCAGTTTACTCTATGGAATATCGCGATGCAGCCAACATTATACAGGCAATTTAACAAACCTATAAGCACAATTTAAGTACTATAACCTGTGAAAGAGCAACCTAAAAGCTAACCTAAATGCAATTTAAGCACACTAACCTGTGGAAGAATGCAACGCCCAAAAATAAATAGTAAGTTCTGAAATTCTAAAGTACATACTGTTTGCTGCACTGTTGTTGTATAGAATATTCGTTAAAATTAATATGGCTGCCACGTCATGTTACGTATATAGTTAAAAATCATAGAAAAATATGTTGAAATAATCTTTAGAAAAATGTGAAATTTATTGTAAATAGTGACAAATAAGGCTCAACTGCACTTCTACTAGCGCTTGATTTTTCAGTTATATTGTTGTAAACTATAGCTCTTCTGTATTTAATAACATTATTTAATATTTCAATTTTTTCAAACAATGGGCGAGGTAGGTTATATGCCCATCACAATTCTACATATACATTCTTATGCCACTGATGCACTAAACACTTGTAAACACATTTTGTACCATTTTAATGATCTTCAAAGCTTTCTTTACAATATTTTATATTTACGTAAAACATGATCGTGGATACATTACTTACTTGCTACTTTCCCATGTTGTTCCAACTTTGCCACTATTTGAAAATAATTTCAAACCATATTTAATGTTAGTGTACGTAAAATTAGTTTATAGTTCATTAAATAGTACGCATGTAAATTGTTTTGTTACGTTAGGAAGTGGGTTTACGTCCACTTTTTAAAGCATTTAGGAATAAATAATATGCATGTAAATTGTTTTCTTTAGTTAGGAAATGGTTACTTAATGACGACTGCAGAGCCATCTACCGGAGGCTATATTAACCATTACAGCAACTCGCACATGCGCACTGCGATTCGTCTCTGCATAAACCAGACTTTTTCCCAAACAATTTTTATAACATTATTAGACAATTTTGATTTATTTAAATATGCAAATAACAATATTATAACACTGTTAGACAAATATTGTGATGCTAACAGCTATTTTCTCCACAGAGTTTATTACTTAGTCTATGATTTTTCTATCGCTGTTTTGGGTTATCGCTGGTTGGATCAGCGTTAGGGAGTCATAAGTGTAAACCCATTTTTAATAAATGTTTGGTAATTTTAATATTGATGTATTGGAAAAACTGCACTTAAACTAGTGTGAAATATTTTCAAAGTCCTATAGATTAACAGTGCGCATGCACCAGAGTTTATAGAGCCAGCGATAACCCACAATCGAACCACATATTGAGTATCATCCTCGATTACTATCTGTCGCTATGAAATTTAAATGACCAA
>JASPKZ010002567.1:0-80029 GCA_030220185.1 Diploptera punctata
CCATCCCATCATCCGTCCATCCATCCATCCTCCATCATCCACCACGCATCCTCCATCCTCCATCCATCCATCCATCCCTCCATCCATCCCTCATCCACCATCCATCCATCCATCCATCCACCATCCTCCATCCATCCATCCATCCATCCATCCACCATCCATCCATCATCCTCCTCCATCCTCCATCCCATCCATCCATCATCCTCCATCCTCCAGCCACATCCTCCTCCATCCATCCATCCATCCTCCATCCATCCAGCCATCCTCATCCATCCTCCTCCATCCCTCCATCCATCCTCCATCCTCACTCCTCCACATCCATCCATCCATCATCCATCCATCCATCCATCCATCCATCCATCCATCCATCCATCCATCCATCCATCCATCCATCCATCCTCCATCCACCTCATCCGCCATCCTCCATCCATCCATCATCCATCCATCCATCCATCCATCCATCCATCCATCCATCATCCATCCATCCATCCATCCTCCATCCATCCATCCATCCATCCATCCATCCATCCATCCATCCAGCCATCCATCCATCCATCCATCCCATCCATCCATACATCCATCCATCCATCTAATATTCTATATATCTATATATCTATCTATCTATGGACGGAATCTTTCAACACGATTTTCCACCCACTTAGAAATATTGGACCGACTTGAAACTTGTGGTATAGTTGTAAAGGACCCGTGGCAACACAATATTTTCATATTTGTTTCTAAAATCCTGGCCAGAATCGTCAGAACATAAAAAAAAAGTGTCTTTGTATCTATGTAACGGAATCTTTGATCACGATTTTTCACCCACTTAGAAACATTGGATCGACTTGAGAAACTTTGTATACTTATAAAGGACCCGTGACAATACAATAATTTCATATTTTGTTTCTAAAATCCTGACCACAATCATCAGAAAATCAACAAAAATAAAACTGGTATAATAAGTTGCGGACTTGTTGACTTTTTAGTCATTCGTTGCAAGAGTTTAGTTGGTAGAGCGGTGAACAGTAGTTGTATATAATTATTTCAGTAATCCACAGGGTCGCTGGTTCAAATCCGGGTGGGAGGATTTTGTTTTAGAATAGTATTATACTTTTAGCTCATACTACAATAGTATCGAATTTAAAGATATTTACATTTGTATCTTATTCTGTAAAATATTAAAACTAAAAAATAAAAAATTAATAATAGTTTTAAAAAGACTAAAACAACACGCTTTATTAGAAACCCGAACTAAAAAATTAAAAATAATTTTAATTTCCAACACGCTTGGGATAAAATTAAAGTGGTCTACAAAACAATCATCTCTAACACATCTAGAATAAAACTAGAGTTATCTACAAAAAGAAAATAATTTTACCATCAAAAGTGTGGGGTGCTCTATATCAATTAATATATTTGATAATAAACATATATTGGTAAAAGTAAAGTCTCCTAAGATGAAAACGTAAAAACTATGAAAAGAACCCTACGCTTTTGATGGTAAAATTATTTTAATTGTTGTAGATAACTCTAGTTTTATTCTAGATGTGTAGAAGATGATTTTTTTGTTGACCGCTTTAATTTTATCCCAAGCGTGTTGTAAATTAAAATTATTTTTCATTTTTTAGTTCGGTTTTCTAATAAAGCGTGTCGTTTTAGTTTTTTATAACTATTATTTATTAAGTATAATTTTTGGCATGCGTTCATCTTTAATTCTTTGATGATGTTCTTTCCAATTTTTTTCTAGATTATTTTATTTTATCTAAAGTTTAAAAATATTTAGTTCATTTCTGAAATTATGAAATAGGCCTGTAATATTATCCATTTTAGGATATATGATAGGAACAATTATTATTTTTTTTTAAATTTAGAACTTAATAAGTTATTTTAAATGAAAGTACTCAATTTACAACCATCAGGATTATAAATTAATTATCATCATCATCAACAATCAAGGATTAAGCCCATGTGGCTTGTTCCGTTCTCATAGATTCTCATTCAAAAGTTGGATCCATCTCTTTCTTGGTTCTACCAACATTCCTGCGTTCTTTGGTTTGTATTTAAGTATAATTTTGGGAATGCGATCATCTTCCATTCTTTTGAACATGTTCTTTCATTTTTTTCTAGATTCTTTTATTCTATCTAAGAGTAAAGATATTTAGCTCATTTCTAATGTCTTCACTTTCTCTATCTAAAAGTTTGCAACCAGCCACACTTCTCAGAAATCTGATTTCAGCTGCTTCTATGATCTTCTCTTCTCTTTTAGTTAAAACCCTAAATTCACTACCATACAATAGTAAGGGGACTGCCACTACTTTATACAATTTTAGTTTTGTTTCTTTTCTTGTGCTTTTAAATATCCTTTTGATTGTTCCACATATACAATTAAATTTATTAAGTTTGTTAAATAGATCTTCATTTCTAAAATAGGAGATTTCATAACCCAGGTATTTAAAATGGTTCACTAGTTCAATTATTTTAGCTCTTACGGTATCTGATCCCTTAAAAGCTAGGATTTTCGTTTTATTTATTGATATTTTGAAATTATATTTCTGTGTAATATTATTTAACTGAAATACCGATTTCTGTAGAACCATCTTCTGAACTAGATATTAGGACTTGGTCCTCTGCAAAAAGTAACGTATGTAATATCTTATTTCTTATTTTGAAATGTGAGTCAAAATTTATCTGCCAATTACATATGATATCGTCAATATAAATATTAAAACGGGAGGCTGAAAGTGCACATCCCTGTCTTACACCTCTATTTATTGTTGCTGTTATATTGGTTTTACTTTTGCCTCCAGTTTCTATTGTTATTTTATTTTATACATATATACTTTTTATTGCAGTTATTAGGTGCTGAGGTACGCCTTCTCTTTCATTATATTCCACAATTTATTTCTGTTAACTTTATCAAATGCTTTTCAAGATCTATAAATGCCATAAAAGTTGGTAGATTATATTCTCTATGTTTCTCAATTATTTGATTGTTGCAAATGCAATCTGAACAGGATCTGCCTTTCCGGAATCCATTCTGGGCTTCTAGAATATACTTTCCAAAATTACATTTACACGATTTTTCAATATAGTTGCATACATTTTATAACAGGTACCCAAGATATTTATGCCTCTGTAATTTCCACAATCATGACGATCTCCTTTTTTTATAAATAGGATTATATTTGGCCGTCTTCCATTCTTCTAGGATATGACCAGTCTTCCAGCATATATTCAATAAATCTAAGATACGTTGTTTTAGTTGAATAGAGCCATATTTTATTAGTTCATTATTAATATTATCAATGCCAGGAGTTTTTTGTTTTTACAATGATTGATGACAGTTATTAATTCTTCGAAAATAATTGGATCTATATTTTCGTCAATTATTGATGTTTATTTCCTCATCATCTGATTGTTCTGTCCATAGACGTTTGAAATAAGATATCCATTTATCCTCAGAAATTATGTTCAATTTGAGTTGATCTTTTTGCTGATTATTAATGTGTTTTAGAATCTTGTAGGCTTTATCTTGACGTCCATGTAAATCATGTTCCAGGTCACTAATATATTTTTCCCATGAACTCCTTTTAATTTTTCTAATTTCTCTTCGAGCAAGGGCATTTCTTTTTTTGTATTCAATCAGGTTTTCATCTGTTCTCATATTCAAGTATCTAAAGTATACATCTTTTTTTACTTAACCAGTTTTGCTATTTCATCGTTCCAAATTTTTAATCTTATTATTATTATATATTTAATTTCTATTCCAAGTGATTCTGAGCAGCAGCCTGTGTATTAATTATTATAATTTTATTATTATCAGCTTTCTTTTCGCATAGAGAACTGCAATGTCAAATTATAATGCTAACTTATTAAATTCTTCGCATTTAGATTATAATGCAATGGGGCATAAAGTAATAGGATAATTGCAAATTGAAAATGCAAATTAAAACACGAAAGAACTGATTAATATTGACCTTCATTAAAGACAGTTATTAAAATTTGAAGAATTTCACGCTTTGCAAAGATTATTACAATAATTGAATAAAAGTTCCTTATCATTTTTATGGCGTCAATCGCCAAGAAAACGACAACTATCTGAACGAGTAGGTATGTTCTAGTTTAGTATTCAAGCTGTCTCGAATTCAAATCCCAATCCCAACAAACCTGAGGTTTTCTCGTAGTTCTCCTCAGTTTTCAAGAGAAATTCTGAGTTGGGGTTTAATTTTCACCCTTATTTGGGGGTGTGGTGGGGCTATACTACTCCAGGATTAAACTTAAGTTTTTCTTCGAATCTCATAATTTTCTCTTTTGTATTCTAAGTACCTTCGTATTAATGAATAATTCATGATTTCATAATTACTGACCAGGTGAATACTATATTTTTTCCAACAAGGGAACTGTCAACCATTGCATGCCAAAACTTAAATTCAATTTTTTCTCAGAGAAGCGTCCGTACCTAATTTGTTCAGGCCATAAATTTCCTTGGAAGTGATCCAGACTTTGAAAACCCTCATCAAACAGGTCACTAATGTATAGGACACGAAAAAGTATCAATACGGGGGAAAAATGAAATAAAAAGTTTTAAATAATTTATCCAATTTATTATATTTCAGAATGACGCATAGAAAATATAACAATGTTCATATAGGGTGGAATTATTCTCTATCAATAACGGTTTTACAGATGTTTCAAGGATGTTGTCCGAATATTTTGAGAAAAGAACCATGATCTCTGGTAACTAATTAGACTAAGATGATGTTAATGTGTTAGACATGTAACATGCAAGTATATACTAGCTTTGCCCAAGATAAGAGGATTCTAATAGTTTGATTCTTACTGTTCCTATTTCAGGTGAACACTTAATATTATTTAGTCTCTGGTTGCAATCACCTTGGTGATTGTGGAAAAAAAAAAAAAAAAAAGTATTAGGAAAATTCCAAAGGTACCATTAATATTGTAGCAACATTAAATATTTGGGAGTTGAAATAAATGAAGATGGAAATAATGATTTGAAAATAACATGAAAGAATGGTCAAAGGTCGATCTGTAAGAGAAATATTGATTGGAATTTTGTGGGATAAACATATATTTAAAAAAAATCTAAAATCCTTATTTATAAATCAATAGTAAGAAGTTTATTGACATATGGAGCAAGTAACGTAGACTACAAATTCCAATTACAGTAAAAATTGCAATCTATTGAAATTAATTATTTAAGAAGATTTACACGATGCTCTAAAATTAGACAGGATCAGAAACTGTATTATGCAAGAAAAAAATTAACTTTAACGTAACAATTATGCAATTTGTGGGAAGTAAACAATTACAATGGTTTGCACACGTGAAGAGGATGTATGACGATAGATTTTCCAGTTAGGAGTTTTGAGTAGGTTCCAAATGGGAAGAAAAGAAGAGTGAGACCTAAGAAGGCATGGATAGAGGGAATTATGAATTAATGAAGGGCAGGGGACTGCAGAATGGTGACTGGAAGGATAAAGATGAATAGAGTAACATAATCAAAAGTTATATATGTTGTATACATTTCGAACCTGTTGAATATGAAAAATAATCTATCTTATTACAGTCAGAAGGACATGTTACACATCTGATTTATCATAAGTAATGCCACGAGTGATCGTGAGGAGTGGTTTATTTAGAGAATTTGGAAATCAAGAGTGGCATTTGTTAGGACTATTTAACGAATAAAATTAAGCTGTTTACTCACAAATCATTATTTAACTATAGTTATTTTAAACTATTTATATATTTAATGTAAACGGCGATGTTTGAAAACAAATCAGAAGCGATAGGTACGCTTCATCTGCTTCTTTTGTTTATCACTACAACCAGATCATACTATTTATTGCCAAAGGATCGCAATATTGTAAGAATGCTCTCTAGTGGAGAAAAAATGAAACACATCAAACTGTATATTAATTCATTTCTGATGTCATATGATGTAAATATGACAATTATATTTTTCTGGATTGTTACCTGGGAAAAAATACATTTAAGAAAGTGCAAACAGTGGTTTCTTTTTTTGGTGGTATAATCAATTGCTACAAATGTTTTTATATTAACTCCCGCATGCGGCATGTGTTGACATTCATGCACTACATATATAATGTGGTAGCCGTATTTTTTGCGCGTTCAGTCACTGCAAAATAATGGTCAGACCTGTTCAGAATATTAAAAAGGAGGAGCTTTCTTTAATATGGTAATTATAACACTGATAAATATTTCGTGAAACACGACTCTGATTGGTTGTAAAACAGAAATCATTGAAACGTGATTGGTCATTCACTCCCATTTGGGGCATGAGTTAAATAGTCAACAAAACCTACTCTGTAATAAGTTAATGGATGCCAAGAGTTCCTTACATCAAAGCACTCAAACAACTTCCGTAAACAACCTGCGAAAGTTCAGTACAGTTATGTCCTACTCTATAGAGTAATGGATGGCGCAGAGCTAACAGTAACTAACCTTCAGTTGCGCTATTCAGAGATTATTTCTTGCGTCACAGCGTAAAGTTACTTTCATATGTGTATCATGCAGCTATGCACTTAGCATAATCTGCAAGGCAAATACCATTACTTCCCGCTGAGAGCTCCAGGTTTCAAACCCCGGTTGCCAAACTCAATAAAATTATACATACAAGTGTGTATTTTAATATCAAGGGGAGACGACTGCATGTTCAAAATCAAATTATAGGTCTGGATCTATTCTATTTATGTAACACAGTTACTCTTCCAGTAATATTATAAATGGATATGAAACATGGTTTCTTACTTTAAGGGAGAAAAAACGTACGAGTATTTGAGAATATAAAGTTCATAGGAAACACTTTAGTGCAAAAAGACACGAACAGATAGGTGAAACAAGAAGACTACATAACAGAGAGATATAAATGTGATCGTTATGTGAAACCAGATGTAATATGAACAGTTAAAAATCTCCTACACTGCGGTGGGCAGAGCATGTGACACGAATGGGGAATGAAAGAAGGACATGGAAACTTCTTGTATGAAATTCAGTGGTTATAAGTCCAGTATATAAGTAAAGAATGAGATGCGATAATTAAATTAAATATGATGAATTTTACAGGGGATGTAAAGAAAGCTTTCGATTGCGCGGCCGCGAACTTCCGGATTCGATAGTGTCAGCGACTTAGTTAGCTCGAATTCTAATTCATCATCATCATCATGAACAAATTCGTTTTAGGCCATGTGGCCTGTACGGTAAATCTAGGGAAGATGATCTTGATCTTTCCACCGATGTTTTGGTCTTCCTTGGTCCCTATGTCCAATTGGGGTATATTGGAATGCCAATTTCAGAAGTCTATGAATTCTAATTCTATGACATAAAAATATATATTTGTTAATTAAGGATAGTTTTTAAATTCAAAATTAGATATGTATTAAAAATATAGTAAACCATTCCCCAGAAATATATAATTTTAATAATTGAAGTTTGGTTATCACATACCTGTATGACGTACTTCTTCATATGCCCTTATGAACCTCATTGAGTCATGGGTGTCCTTATCGAGAATCTTAAACATACTATTTTAGTTACACTTGTTTCCCTACGTTATGTCAGCGAGTGGCATGTGGTCACCGTTTCGACTTAGTGAGACATATAGTAGGCAACTAAGGTGTTACTACGATGGATGAATGTTGGTTAAATTTTGCATGGAGGCCTTTTCATTCAGGCTTGCGTTTCTTTTACGAGCCTGAAAATCTGCACACTCTCGGGACCCCACGGCTTAAAGTCCCTCCGGAGGACTTGTCCCTTGGATTTTCCATCCTAAAATTCCATTGACCTTGGCCGGATTTTAACCCGCGTTCCCTCGTGACAAGAAACAAGGAACGCAAGTACTTGTAAAATAAATAAAAAGTATAAATTTAAATACTACTAATAGTAATTGCACATAAATATCTACACTTGCAGATTTATTGTTGCACATGTACAATTTCGAACGCAGGTATAGTTGAATTTTAATTTAGAAAAGTGATACATATCTTTCTATCAACTATTTATTAAAATATTGTTTTCAACAAAAAAAATCCTGGATCTGTTACGTAAACTTCCTCGTACAGTGTGTTTTAACAATTCAATAGCCGTAAAAACTAGCTCACTGGCACTATCAAACCTGGAGGTTCATTGTCCCGCAGACAGAAGTTCTCCATACATACATGAAGATTTCCAATTATTCCTTGTATAATTCAACTCCCAGCAATCATGGTTAATACTATTCTACACACCCCATTTTTGACCTAGAAACTTTCACTCTGGTTTTCTATCAATGAGTTTCCATGCCTTCCTATCTTTGTGCCCAATCATACTTGTCCTGCCCATCACAGTTCTACGAGACTCAACTAAAGGTAAAGGTATCCCACTACAGGCCTCAGCAGACCCTTCGGGTAGTAGGAGGTTAGGGCTCCCACTTTTCTGGACAATCGGCACTTGATGTCAGCCGGGTTGTCAGCCCTGCGTGACGGCCGTCTTTACCCCCAGAACAAGCGTCTGGTACTCATTTCCGTTAGAGGCTGAGTCGACCCCAGGGCCATAGTGCCGCCAGAAGGTTTGGGTCAGTTTAAAAATCCTGACCCCACCGGGACTCGAACCCTCGACCTTCCGGCTTGTAGCACAGTGCCTTAACCACTACGCTACGGCGTGCCCCCCTGTTCTTATTAAATCTGGTCTCCCACAAAATCATGTAGCTCACTGTACTGTAGTCTTCTCCATTCATCCGTCTGTTCCTCTCTTTTTGGAAGATTAAAAAAAATGTCCTTGGGACTTTATTCCAAATACTCGCAATCATAGTCTCCATTCATCCGTCTGTTCCTCTCTTTTTGGAAGATTAAAAAAAATGTCCTTGGGACTTTATTCCAAATACTCGCAATCATAGCCTTACTTCAAGCTATTCCATAAATAAGTGTACCAATAACTTACAAAATATGATTTTTGAAAAAAATATTACAAAATAATTCAAACTGGATGGTTTATATAGGCATATATACAAATACATATAAATTGTAAATCTAAGTTAGTTTTAAAGCAAACACATTTAATAATGCCATGTAATTAGAAATATATTTTTTTTTATTACGAGCTAATTTGTTACCATTCATCACAGCCGACTCCCCTTAAGAACCATAGATAATAGGACATTCTGTTTGACAGTTTTTTAAATGTAGCTTTACCATTTACCAATAAAACATACTTTTGTGGATGTACTATATTTAAAGGACTATATATTTTTTCCCGCTGCTTGATAACATGGAATGTAACAAATAAGAAGTCCGCCCGCACGAAATGCTACACTGAGATAAATTCTCACAAAGTCGAATTTTAGATCCACACTTGTTGATTTATGATAAACATATTGCTTTAGTTAATTAAATCCTATGTATTCAGTTTTGTTGAGAGAAAACAAACTCGGCAACCGATAGAGCTATTTTTAAATTTTTGCTTAATTTTCCGAATTTATTGATTAATGAACTCGACCCAACATGTTTAATGATTTCTATATGCCGAGTTTGGTATTGTGGCCGTTAGAACATTGAGACACACACACACATAAAACACACACGAACGCACTTACGCACAAACACACACACGTACAAAAAGCATACGTACGAAAATGCACACGCACTAGAAAACACACATGGACAAATAATACGCACATAAATACACATACACAAAAAATATACAATAAAACACACAAAACATGCTAACACACACACACGCACAATAAACATCCACATACACATGCACGAATTCACACGTACAAAAAATACTCATACGCCCATACGCACAAACAAACATACAAACAAACACACAACACACAACACAGAGAGAGACGAGGGATGGAGGAAGGGCAGAGAGAGAGAGAGACGAGACGAGGAGAGAGAGAGAGAGGACGAGCACTAACGCACACGAAAACGCGCACGCAAAACACACGACCAAAAATAGAAACATACAAACCACAACATACAGATAAAAGAAAAAACTACTATCAATATGTAATATCTTCACTTCTCGCAATTGGAATTCCACCAAAGGAAAATAGTGGCTTCTAGACGTGGAATTAGTGGATTCTAGGAATTAGTGCTTCTAGAACTTAGAATAATTCAAATAAATTGAAATTTATATCGCTTTAACTTTCGCATGATCATTGCCTTCATGTGTAATGTAGCATAATCTATTAACTGGTAATACCCGTTTAATTATTATTATCGTTATTATTATTATCGTTATTATTATTATTATTATTATTATTATTATTACTAGTACCATATTTAATGTAAAAAAATGTTGTATGTATACGAAACTTAAACTGCAATTTGTAATCCATAATAATTAGTATATTGTATATATAACTGAAATGAGTACCAGAACGCTTGTTCTGGGTAAAGGCGGCCGTCACACAGGGCTGACAACCCGGCTGACATAAAGTGCCGATTGTCTAGAAAAAAGTGGGAGCCTTAACCTCCTACTACCCGAAGGGCCTCCTGAGGCCTGTTGTGGGATCACTTTACTTTATATATAATTTGTACTGAAAATATGTAGCTTGTTTTGTACTGGTTGATTTGAGGAGAAGTCCATATGACCTCAACGCTGCAAGAATTAATAACATATATATATATATATATATATATATATATATATATATATATATATATAAACTTTTATCACTGCCATTACAGGTGTCTACTGAATAGGATCGATCAAGATTTCTAGGAATGCTTTAAATCTTTTACGTAGAGGATACCTTCATTAGCTACATTCCTTGGGAATTAACTAAAATGTGAAGTAATATATGGGTATAACTTAAAAATCGACATTATTCTAGGGGGCTGAAACTAATTTAATCATTACATGTACTTTGTGATACATATTTTGACATAGAGGTAACTGCGTAGTGAGCTCGTAATTGAGTGGTTTAAATGAAAATATGTTAGTGACAATATGATATATTGCCCTACGCGTCATAACTACATAAATATGCGAGATGATATAACAACTACAGAAATACCAGCAGTCAGATCCTCTATCATACATAGCTTACTTGTGAAACAAAGTAATAAATAAATACATCAAATAATTATACCCACAACAATCAATTTCTAACTGATGCAATAATTTCTGGCACGTAAAATAATTAATATCGATATCTAATACATACAATAATTTCTGGCACGAAGAAGTTCCTCTTTACTTCATCTATCATGGCTGAAAACTCAAAAAGACATTGTACGTGTGTATCGATTTGTAATACTCTGGCCGTAAAAGTTCCTCTCTACATCGTCTATCAAGCGTCGAAAACTGAAATACCGTATATGGCCTACGTGTCGCACTCGAGTACTAATTGATACAATAATTTCTGGCACAAAAAAAGTTATCTTACTTTATCTATCATGGCTCATAAATTGAAATACTTATACTTCTGTACATGGAATTCAATTGTTACAATAATTTTTGGGCCCGTAGAAGTTCCCTCTTGACTTCATCTATCATATCTCGAAAATTAAAAGACCTGTAACGTGTAATATCGATTTCTAATTTGCACAATAATTTTGGCACGTAAAAGTGTTTATGAACTACATGGTCTTTATAGGAAGCCAGATATACTCGTAATAAGAACAGTTAAGTCTCGTAGGCTGCGATGGGCAGGACATATTGCACGCATGGGGAATGAAAGAATTGCATGGAAGCTTCTTGTAGGAAAAGCCAGAGGAAACGTCCAGTTGGTAGACCAAGAAAGAGGTGGAGAAATAACATTAACTATGATTTGAGGGAAGTAACATTATACAGGGAATGATTGGAAAGCATTAGCTCAGGAGAGGGATGTATGGAAAGCTTATGTCCGTGCGTCCATGAACTACGGGTTTGATAGTGCCAGTGAGTAAGTAAGGAAGTAAAGTTGCTTTTACTTCATCTACTTTCGCTTGAAAGTTGAAAATACCTTCACAAGTGTAATCGATTGTAGTTAGAGTGAAGTAATGTTTTCACAAGCCTTATGAAGAAATTAAGGCAATGACGACGCGTGTATATAGTGTAAGGTTATTGTAGTGTGTCAGAGGGTTGCTCAATTAATAACAAAGTGGCTGCCTAATTGTGATACATTAAGCGACTTGGAAGACGCTCAGCGCTCCCGACTGGCCTCTTCAAATTTATCCTCTACCGTCATCTCATCCACCCAAGTCTTTCCAACCAAATGTACGCTCATATTCTCTGAGTAAGAAATTTATGTTCCACATTGTCTCCACTTCACTGATTTTTATTGTACGTAGAATTACTGTTATTGACTTTGCTATTGTTTCCAATTTAATAGTATATATTCCCTTAAATATTGCACGTTTAGATTGCTGTGTATTTTTTTTTACTTCCTCTCTATTTCATGCAGAAAAAGTTTTATAAATGGAGTGGGGTAAGCGAAATAATGAAATATGGGCTACGTCTATAAAAAAAAAGCATAATGACTTTACATTAAAAAAAATGTAAAAACCTACTTTTAAATGTATTTAATGTACGTTAAAATGGCCATAATAGTTATAATAATATTATTATTAATAATAATAATAACAAAAATAATAACAAAAATAATAACAATAATAATAATAACTTACTCATTGGCATTATCGAAACAGTAGGTTCATGACCACGTGGACGTAAGCTCTCCACAATCCGTCTCCGGAACTAATGTTAATAAATCATCCCCTATATAATCTACTTCCCCTGAAATCATGATTAATGTAATTCCCCACCTCATTCTTCGTCTATCTACTGGGCGTGTTTCCTTCTGGTTTTCCTAAAAGAAGTTTCCAACAACGTCCCTCTTGGCATTTCCCATTCGTGCCCAATGTCCTGCCCATCATAATATACGAGACTTAACCGTTCTTATCAATCTGGTTTCATATCAAACATCGTGTAGTCACTTTTATGCATGTTCTCTATTGGAATTAAAAAATAATAATAATAAGAATAATAAAAATAATAATAATAATAATAATAAAATAATAATAATAAAATATATCTGGCAGAGTTATGAACTTATGGCCTTCCAGTCAACCAGGTTAAATCAAATCTATAAAGATTAGTCCCATGAGAAAGTTATAATAAAGATAAATGTTTACACAAACATGCATACAACATTTTTTACGAAGTTTAATATCTTCCTTTTTTTGGTAATCACACGTCCCCTATTCTGCCTCGGCCTTATAGGGAACATGTGCTCTTGAGAGATGGTATTTAACTCTGGATTACATATATAATTTTCTGACCACACTAGCATATCGAGGTCCTTCCCAAATGAGTGATCAGCTCAATCCTGAGGTCATTAAACTATCAAGAGCAGCGGCACTTTCAGATTAATATTAGCTTAACATACAATTAAGGCTTTGTATATTTTCACAGGTAAGTGTATATTTTTACCAGTTTACATTGGTTTAAATTATGTTTCTAAGTCTGAAATTATATTACTATTTAATCTATAGTGCCATTCGCGTCGAATCGCCCCGTTGTATAGCGACCGATCATAACCGAGCTCCCGGCACTGCGTTTAACATGAATTCCCTTCTTAGGAGCGCGGAAGTCATTCAGTCAGTCCTCATAGCGGTTTTGTTTCAGCTTTTGCCGTGCTAGAAGTGCTTCGTAAGATAATTTATTTATATATTAGTAACTACAAGTGGTTATTGTACTTGGTATTAAATGTGATGAGCTATAGTTAGTATGCATAATGCCTGAACATACTTACACATCACAACAAATCATGTATATGTATGATTCGTATTTGTTAAATTATTTGTAGGGACGTTGTAAGGCTAATTTAACTGTATATGTAGCTGTGGCTACCCGAATAAAGACACTGTGCGAAAACTTGTCCGTAAATTTAAAGAAATGGGGTCTATTCTTGATAAAAAGCGAAAGATAAATAAAAGTGTGCTTACTGTGAATAAACTAGACGAAGTGCCAGAAAGAATTAGAACATACTTCACAGAATTCCATCCGACAGACGGCGTGCACAGGAAATTGAAAATTCGATGACCTCAGCATAGCGAACTACTGAACTCTTAAAACTGAAAACATACAGAGTCACTGTTGTTCAGGAAACTTATAACTAACAAATTAAATACCCGTAATTCTACTGGCAGTAATCGTACCCCAAACACTCTATACATTTTTTTTCTTCACGAATTCACTATCTAAAAATGAAAATAAAACATACAACAATTAAATAAGTCGATTTCAGTTGATTGCATTATTTAGACAAATAGTAAATAATTGATTCTATATCGGAAGATGAATTAATGTATGTAAATGCACATTTCCACGATCGCCGTGCATCGGGGATTTGCTTTCCATTTGCCAGGAAATACTCTATCAAGCGGTTGTTATCGCCATCCTCTAGTGCAGTGCAAACAACAGCGAAAGGCACTGTACGTTAACCCTTAAATTAAAATGTATCCTATAGGATACATTGATTTCATTTGGTTAATATGTGTTTTTAGATCATTAAGAAAAAACAAACGAGTAAAAATTAAAAGTTATGTCAAATTACGCAATAATGTATAATAATCACAGAGTTTAACATGCATTTTATTTTCCTTACGGTCCGGAACATTTAAATAACTGGCACGAGAAAATATATTGACAATTTAACGTGTTTAAAAAGAACATATTTTTCTGTGCATGCATTAAGTTAAATGCAAAATAAGTATTTGATTCTCAATTGTATAAATACACTGCCTTCCAGCCACATAGGCTAGTGGTGAGTGTTTCTAACTACAGTTCATCAGGTTCGGGTTCGATTCCCGGTCAGACCGTAGGAATGTTTCCTTAAAGGAAATCATTCCCATGGTTGCCCATGGTGTGGAATTTAGGTTAAGGACTCTTCTGGCGCATTTCGTTTCACTTATCTCACATCATATAATCGAGGGTAAACAAACCTCCGCCTTCCAGGTGCCCCAACCCAAGAAATGAATTAGAATTCCGTCAATGCCAGTGAAGAAAGAAAAAATTTCATGAAAGACAACATGATGGTATTGGACAAAAATTAGCACAGAACAAGGAAGTAATGAGAACTCATGTCCTCCCAGCCAAGAACTTCCGTTAAAAGCTTAGTGAGTTACTTTTAACTAGATCTAGAAACTAAACTATCTGCCGTACTCTTGTACACATCCCCACACGCAATTTGCAAAGCTGAACTATCATGCAGCCAATATAGGGGAGATATGTGATCGACATGTTGGGTCCCCTCATCCATTATAGTTGGTTCCGTCAACCTGGAGATGCTACTTATTCATAACGATGGTGGGTTGGCACCATAATGGCCGAAAATCCGTAAGAAAATATCTTCTTTTTACTGACTCGTACTAGCGCATGTCCTGTAGCTCTCCGCCGATGCATGATTGCTGTTAGAACACTCTACTCATCATCATCCTCTTATCGTGTCCTCTTTTGGAAGTTCGATTCCAAATGCCTGCGACCATCTCTATCTTCTCATGGTTTCCTTCTTTATAGTTCTTCCCAGTCGTATCCTCGTTCTTTTAAAGTTTTCTTCACTTAATACAAAGAAGGATCTTCTTGGTGACAAATTTATATTATAAAAAGTCAAAAAATTACCCATATCAACCAATTAAATAAATTAAAATTTAAAAGAGCCAACTAGTTTCAATAGCGAACCTATAATTTTCAAGACTAATAACACTAGTCAACATGATTTTTTGTCTCATGAGTACCAATAATTGTACTTAATGCAGTTTTTTTTGTCGTGTTTTCAACATAATGTATTCGGAATTTCTCCATCACCCACTGTTTTTTTTCTATTTCAATTTCAATTAATGGTGTTTAAATCATTATTTTTTTAATAAACTTAGATTTCTTCCCGGAAAACTTGGCGCAGTGAGCGATGAGCACGGGGAACAGTTTCATCATGAGATTTCAGCTATGGAAAAGAGATATCAAGGCAAATGGAATCCTAATATGCTGGCCGATTATTGTTGGGCCATCAAGAGGGATGCTCCACAGGCGAAATATAGCAGAAAATAGTAATTTCTTACTTTCTAGGCGAGTCCGAATGTTCGAATATATTATGTAGTTACGAATGTAAGAAAATATTAAAATGTTTGGGTCTCCCGGAAACCTTGCATGATGGAGAAAAACATATATCTATTTGAATTCAGAAAAAAAAAAATGCTATCAGAATCACAACTTTTGTTCTTTTCTGAGACAAAAAAAAAGTTTCTTTTTTTTTGCTCACTGTTATTATTTTAAATTTAAATTTGGTGATTTGGGTCTTATATTGTCTTCTTATAATATTTGCTACACTTTATTAATCCATCTTTCTCGTGGTCTACCTCTTGGCCGTTTTCCTTGTATCTTGACGGTTTACATTTCCAAAATCATCACTTAGTGTTATTTTTTCCTAGGATAAATATGATTTATGATTTCAAATTACAGCTATCTTCTAAATAAAATAACTAATACGGAACTGTAGGAAGTGAATTAAAATGCAGTTAAGAAGTGTATGCGTGGGGAAAGCGAATGTTTCAATTATGTAAGCGATTTCGAGTCTACATCTAATTCCTCAGCTTAGTAAGGAATTAAACTTGTAATTATCTCTGTGATTGCTTCATGCAACAGTCCCCAGGGGCGCTGCAAACTCCCGCTACTCATCCGCAGACACAAAAAATTCCTCATCCTGTCTCCATATTACTACATATTGACGTTATGAACAACATTTCACTGTGTGTTCTGTTCAATGCTACTTACTCTAATCCACCGAGTCATAATAACACAAGCTCTCATAACGAGTTTAAAATATTTTCAGAGAGATTACTTAAAATTAAATAATTATCTGAATAAGCCTTGGCGCAGAGCTGCGGGACTTGCGCTGGTTCGAGTCCCCATGTAGGAAGACATTTTATCATGGAATTTCGGCCAGTATGGGACTGGTGCCCACCCAGCATCGTGAGGCATTTGGGTAGCTATAATAAGTAGCGACTCCAGTTGTGAAGACCAGCTATAACGGCTGAGGGACCCGACATGTTGACCACATATCACCCTTACACTGGCTATATGATCGTCTACCTCTGTGATTAACACATGTGGATGTGAGACTTGCAGCCGTCTGGTAAACCAAGGGCCTTCTTAGGCCTGGTGCACTGGCAAGTTATTTTTTGTTTTTTACTGAAGTGGAATACAGGATTTTCAGAGAAAGTTTTTCCCAAAAAAGCGTGGCAAAAACAATCTATATTCGAAACAGATACCGCGCACGTGGGCAAGTAGATTAAAGTGAATAAAATGTTTATAATAATAATAATAATAATAATAATATAGTAATAAATAATAATAATAATGATAATATAAATAGTCATAACCCGGTATCATGGCAGCTGCCGCCGTCTTTCCGGAAAACCAAACGCGATTCCTCTCTGTCCATCCATTGATCTTCCTCCATTCTTCTGATCTTCATAGCTACTTGTACCCCTTCTATCCAAGTTTTTCTTCGGTCTTCCTCTCTTCCTCCTTTTCCATTGGGATCCCATCCATAACAATTTTTAGGCAAATATTTGTTTCTGGCATTTTTTTGACATGGCCATACACTGTAATCCTTTCTTTTCTATAATGTCTATGATGTCGGGCTCCTCTTGTATACCTCATAATTTCCCTTATTTTTTTATTTCGTATTCTATCCATTCTAGATTTTCCAGCTGATCTTCTTAAAACATCCATTTCTGTACTTAAATATTCTTTTCATTTCCCTGGTAGGAATTTGCCACTAGACTTCAGCACCATAATCAATAATAATATATAATAATAATAATAATAATAATAATAATAATAATAATAATAACGCGCAAAAATTGGGCATGTTTTGATTAGTCACTTATTGTGCAAAAGATAATCACTGATATTTTTCTATTCCTGCAGATTAGGATATGATATCTATCACAGATGTCACACAGAACACACGCACACTTATCGTCTGCCTCGTGGAATGATTTATTCATACATATTTTGTGGTGGTAACCGCGAACCGCTAGGGATGTCACGAAGTGGCGAAGATATTGGTTTGTGCCTGTCCAGGTCTGGTTCATAGTGGCTTCCGTTGTGAAGAATCTTCCCAGATGTCCTCCCACTAGTGCTTTCTTCCAGCTGGGAGTGGAGGGCAGGTTCTAGAAAACGTAAAGGCTCGCTTCCTGAAAACTAAGCTAGGAGCGTTTAAGCACATTGTCTCCAGGTTGATGTATGTGCTTGCCCAAGAGACCTTGATAGAAGGTCTTAGAAAGAGAATATAATTTTTAATCACGCAATGATGCCAACATACACAACGATGTATATACATTATTTTTAGGTCTAAAATAACCTAATATAAGTTCTCTAACCTGTAAAAGTATGAAGCAAAATGACATGTAATGCAACGCCCAAAAATAGGTAGTGTAAATAATAAGTTATAAAAATTCTGAAGCATATGTTAGCTGCACTCGAACAAATAAATAAATGGGCGGAAAAAACATATAGCTGCTACCACCAAACAGTACGTACAGCTTAATATTCCATTAAAATATATTGGAAAATATTTATAAAATGTTTAAAATAAGTTTTAAATGGTAATTAATATTAAAAATAAATAAATACTCCGTGAAAGTAGAAGGAGATTAGAATGCGTGTAAGGTATTTTAAAATGTTGCGATACTTGAAAACTTGAGCCAAATTTTCTGGTAATGTTTAATTAAACTTACTTTATATTTTAGAGATACAGAAATAAGAGCTATTCTCATATGCGATGAGGTTTTATATTCAAGTTACTTATGTAAATGTTAACTCTTAAACATTTAACGCAAATGTAACAGTTATCTATAAAAATATAAATAGGTTAGGTTTGGTTATTAACGTAGGGCCTATATATATTTATTGGATAAATTTAAACAATAATATATGTGGATGTTGGGTCCTAACAAAAAGTGACGTAAAGATACAGGCAGAATAGAAATTGTGGTTATGGAGACAATTAGCAAATACAAATTCGATAGAAAAAAAGCTAAAATCAACAGAAAAAAATATAATAACAATCAACAGAAGGTGTTAAGTTCCTGACTATTCATTACAATGTTGTATGGATCTTGAAAAAGTTTTGTTCGAGTTGAAACTGCGAGTTTAGAAACAAATGTTATAACTGTATAATGTGACCAATAGGTGAACGGAATTTCAGCATACATTGTATTAGTATTAAAACCCTAAAAACAAGATTAATTATAGGTAAATGTAAAAATTATTCACAATATAAAATGGAATGTCTAACAAAAAATTGTGTATTAGATTTCTACTCCATAGAAATGTTACTGTCAGTGCTTCTCAGGGTAGTTTATTAAAGAAATCAATGCTTATTGCTTTATACAAATATTTTGTTTTGTTAGCGTGACCTGAGTCTTATTTAATTACAGTATATTATGCAGCGAGACTATAATGTTGGTAATTAACAGGGAAGAACGTTCATAGAAAGAGTTCTATAATTGTCATACGAACGACTTCATTACTATTATAGTCAAGTTTCAGAGACTATTTATGTTCGATCATATGTCTAAGAATAATGTAATTATTTTGAACCGGTTAGTGAAAAAGGGACACATACAGGACACTTGTATTATGTGCCTGTAAGTTATTATAATTATTTGACCATAATATGGTGACCATGTATGTTGGAAACACATAATAACGGAATGTATACGTGACACAGCATTTACAGAAGTTGAAGTTTTTTAATATTATGTGCTGATCAAATGTTAATAGAATGAAAACTAAATATAGATCTATACAGGACACCTGTATTATTTGCATAGAAGTTAAATATAATTATTTTTAAAATAACATGGTGGCCAGATATTAAAAAAACACAAAACGGATATATATATATATATATATATATATATATATATGTGTGTGTGTGTGTGTGTGTGTGAGAGAGAGCGAGAGAGAGAGAGAGAGAGAGAGAGAGAGAGAGAGAGAGAGAGAGACTTGTATTATTTGCATAGAAGTTCAATATAATTATTTGAACATAATCTGGTGGCCTATGCACACTATTCAGAGGAAAAAAATATTTGATGGAATACACAACACAGAATGTCATATTAAAGACATAACAAAATTTATTATAGATAGACGAAAATATTGGAAGGGTCATATAGAAAGAATGGAAGAAAACTGACTTGCATAAAGAGCTAAAGAAGATAGACCAAAGGACGGAAGAAGAACAAGATGTAGACCTGCCAAGAGACGGATAGACAATGCATGCACATCCATATGTCTTCCTCCGAGGAGTGATTTTGGAAATAAACAGGATGAAAATCCTACAAATTATGTTTAAGAAGAAGAAGAAGAATCCGATGGCCAGATATTAAAAACCCAAAAACGGACTTATACGGGACGTTTGTATTATTATAAGTACGGCGTAAGTAGCATTTCACTGCCGCTAGTGTCCGTCATTGTTAGGTTTTCTAAACTCATGATAGTTGTCTTTTGATTGTCCATACTAGAATAATCTTTCCCATTGTTGCACGGGGATCCTCTGACCCATAGAACACCTACACACTAATGAACAAGTGCAATTTAATGAGGTCTATTAAAATCCAGCTATCTAGACATATAGTTACTATATTTTCGTATGATCGAACATACATATATATTTCGTGTTTTATAATGTATTACTAAATCCTTACAATAGAATGCACATTCAAACATTTGCCAATTTCGAATGGACTACATGATACTTAAGCACACAGACTTACATGTATAATCGATGGCCAATAAAAGTGAAATAACACTGGATAACAATGAACATATTCCTCTGCATATTTTGAGTGTTTCTGACTCAGTGTTTTTCGCTGATTTCAAATATGTGATTGATTATTTTTCTCCATATGTCGACGGTTCGATAGCAATCACGATTTTTGTTTTCATTACTTTTTTTAATTTTAAGTGTATTATTGATTAATATTATTTTTCTCCAAATGTTAACGGTTCAATCGCATCCATGTATCAATGTTTCCTTTGTTTATGGGACAGCCGAGTAACTGGTCAAAATTGCATCCAACAAGTGTGGCCTTCAAGAAACGAACTTGTACCAGGAGAAAATAATATTCTACATGAACCTCTTATTGACAGAAAGGAAGATCTTACTACCACCTCTCCACATTAATTGGGACTAGAAAAACTGTATGTTAAAGCTTTGGTTAAATCGTCAGATACTTTGGAACATATTCGCTGTATGTTCCCACGTTTGTCTGATGTAAAAGTATTTGCTGGAGTTTTTACAGGACCTCAAATAAGACAGATGCTGGAGTCCGCAGAATTAGAACAAAAGACGACACCAGTTGAAAAAAGTGCATGGCAAGCATTTCGTAATGTTGTGCATGGCTTCCTTGGAAACAAGAAGAGTCCCAATTACCGAGAGTTGATTGAGAACTTGCTGAGTACATATCGTACATTAGGTTGAAGAATGTCAACTAAATTACATTCCCTGCACTCACATTTGGATTTCTTTAGACCAAATATGGGCGATGTAAGTGAAGAACATGGAGAACGATTTCATCAGGATCTTAAAAACCTGGAAACAAGATATCAGGGCAGGTGGGATATAAACATGATGGGGGACTACGTTTGGAGTTTGGTGAGGGACAGTCCACAGCAACACAAAAGAAAAGGGCGGTCACAACTTCATTTTTAATAAATTTGAAAGCCAAGTCGGTGATTCTGAAACAAGATCACATTTCATATTATCAGATACAATACCAACATAAGCTGGCATTTATTGCATCTATATTTGTGGATACATTTTTGTGTTAATTCCCACATTTTCAAATATATTAATTCCCCATTGAACTATTGATGCTGTATGTGAAACTGACATTTTTGAACTCAGGGTGCATGAATTATATAAAAACCATGAAAAAACAGAGGAACAAAAAGTTGCCCAACATTTTTTACCCAGTGTAATTATTGAATATGAAGATCGCAATTATATATATCTCCCATAAAGAACATACAATTCTTCATGTTATGTTACTTTCACAGCTAAAAAATGTCGAGAACAAAATAGTTTGTCTGCGTTAGAATTGCCTATTTATTGTGTTTTAAGACTCTTGGGCCGAAGCGCCATGTTATAGTTCACACAGTACTTCAATTTTAAATGCAGTATCGACACAAAGTTAAGTAGACGCAGAGAATAAAAATACGCACTTTATTGTCCATTTTGGAAGCTGTCTAGACGTATAAGAGCCTAATATCGACTTTATACTGTTACTAGAATAGCTTTTGGTTTTATTGCCTATAAATTCGCCTGGTCTCATAAACAACCTAGTGGAAATCTCTTTTCTTCAAGCCAAATCCTGAGGTTTGCTCCAGCGATTGATGTTTGAAATATCCTCAGATCATGAATATCATGATGATATTATTCACACTTCGTCTATGTATTATTGTCCTAAATATCACTACATTCGGCTGAACTGCACTTCTACTTACTATGATTTTTCAGTTTATTCTTGTAAACTACAGCTCTTCTTCTACATTTACTAACTTTTTTTAAATATTTTAAACTTTTTCAAACAATTTTTATAATAGGCTATTCTTAGACAAGTTAAAAGTATTTATTTAATACTCACAATATTACGACACTGTTAGACAATATTGTGATTCTAACTGCTATTCTCCAAAGTGTATATTAATTAGTCAATGATTTTTCTATCGCTTGTTTAGGTAATCGCTGATTAGAGCGGCGTTAGGAAGTGATGAGTAAGTGTACACCCATTTTTAATAAACGTTTGGTAATTTTAATATTGTTAATATATTTCTCTAACAAGATTTGGGGATTTATTGCAAGATAGGTCATTTAAATTCCATAGCGACGTGCTGCCATGTAGCAGCTGTATGAACTTTAGTACGATATGGATATTAATCAATATGTGGCAAGGGTGATAATCGCTATGTGGTTCGATATGGGTTATCGCTGGCTCTATAAACTCTAGCGCATGCGCACTGTTATTTAGAACTGAAAACATATCAAATAAGTTAAGTGCAGTTTTCCCTACATTCAAATTCGTTTATTAAATATTTTACTATATAATGAGATATTTCAAATTAACATCAGAATGTGTACAATTTAGAAGTAGTAGTAGGACTTATTAGATTAAAAGTAAGATACATACAATGCTATTTACAAATATGGGTCGCACGGGTAGTAAGCCATACGTGCTGTTGTCAGTCCGTTACAATAAAATAATGGTTGGTAATAATATAACGTAAAACAAAAAAGAAAACACAATATCACAATTAGATAACAATACAATTACATTATACTTTAACACTAGTAGAGTAAAAGAATGGGTAATGCGAGGCATCTCAAGACTAGTAGATTTCAAGATAAATGCTGAGTAGGATTTGAGTCATAACCCATCATATCATCGGGGAGCGTAATCCTATCTTCCAGGCGCCCCAAGCTCAAAATTGGGTAATAATTACACCAATGCCAAGAGAGAACACCGGAAATGTCGAAATAACCCGGGACATTGAATAAAAAAAAGTTCATTACCAGAACTATTTCATAAAATAATTAAAAAATAATAAAGCTGTGAACTTCAACTTCAACACACGATAAGTACAAGAGAAACTAAAAGCAATCACATAGTTTAGACACTACATTCCTAACAAAGAAAGTGCTTATGAATAACAATGAAACAATAGCTTTGCAACAAAGTATCATTGCCTTAAACACGCTAGCTATTCCTAACAAAGCTTTTCCAAATATATATATATATATATATATATATATTATATATATATCCATCCATTCATAGTAATTCTGCCCGAGGGCAGGTCTTTCACGGCAATCATAGCATTTTCATGCTATTCTTGGCAGCTTTACTAGGGAGTTATAGATGTGGTAGCTTCCGGGTTGCTTTCCACACTGGTGAAGGATGATGATGGCCGGATGATTTTCGGGGACCGTTGGGCCCTAAGCTTCCTGAAATTTGTCTTACAGGTGAGAAAGAAACTCGAAGAAAACCTCACCCAGGAGACTATCCTGGGAATCGAACCCGGGCCCGCTGCGTGACAAGGCAGCGCGCTACCTCGAGACCACAGCAGTGGACGCTCTGCCCGAAGGCAGGTCCTTCACTGCAATCATAGCATTTGCATGCTATTCTTGCAGCTTTACTAGGGAATTGAAGGTGTGGTAGCTTCCCGTTGCTTTCCACTCCGGTGAATGATGATGATGGTGATGGTGATGATAATGATAAGGATGATGATGATGGCCATATGATTTCGGAGACCGTTTGGGCCTTAAAGTTTTCCTGACATTTGCCTTACAGGTGAGGAAAAAACCCGATGAAAACCTCACCCAGAAAAAACTGCCCGACCGGGATCGAACCCCGGGCCCGCTGCGTGACAAGGCAGCACGCTACCTCGAGACCACAGCGGTGGACTATATAAATAAATATTATATATATATATCACACACTGATTCTTGTTTTACATGTTTCTTTCAATTCTAGGTCTAATTTTTAAGAACAGCTGTTATTAACATATTCTAATTTTAACTTAAATTCTATCCCATAAGATTTTAAATTAAATTTAAAGTAATAACCTTCAAAGTTATAGATAGAAAAGCATCTTTATGTCTTAAGTCTTAGTCATCACTTTTGTTTTTTTTTTAATATAATACTCCTTCTAGTAGAAGAGAATTATCTCTCTTTAAAAGACTGACAATCTATCGCCTAATTCTCAGTCATTCTATTAAATTTAGCTAAATTTTCGGCTGGAAGAATTTGTGCGAATGCTTCACAAAAGAAGCAAATGTGAGACGCTAGCTACAGCAAACGCAGATCTTACCCCAAGTTGTGTATCTCAATGGGGTATCACGCCACGCTAAGCGTCACCGAGTGCTCTCCCTAGTGAGTCGACTCCGAGCCAGCCAACTCATAAAAACATGAAATTTATAGGAACCAATGTTCCGTCTCGTCGGTTCCAGATTGCATCAACCACAAGCCTTGTTTAGGACAACTTGTTTCAAGTAATCTAGGGCTGCGACGAGGATATTAAACAAAACCCCTTCCTTTGTTGCGCTCACAAGAGAAGACCTGTCACTCTAGAAAATAACTTTATTTGATTCGAAACAATTATTTATTAATAAAAAAGTAATGATAAATTGGGAACGGAAATATATTAAAGATTATTGGTAATATGGACGTTAGTACAAATTAAAGTCATTAATTTATTAAAGTCATATTAATTTATGTAGTTAAATTAAAGTCCCCATGCATTAAATAATAAAATAACCGAAATTAACAGTAAAAAGAATACAACAATTTATTTCATCTTAACCTTGCTATAACTCTAGGTAATATCCCAGGAACTCAAATAAATATAAAATAAATAATTATTAATTTCAAATAAGAAATAATGAAAATACATCACATCCAAAGAAAATAACCCAAAATAACATTCTTTAACAGTCCTTAAATAATAAATTAATGATTAAATATTAATATTTTACAATGACTATTTAACTCATGCTCCAAATGGGAGTCAATGACCAATCACATTTCAATGATTTTTTATTTACAACCAATCACAGTCGTTTTTCACCTCGATTTTATCAGTTTAATTTTATCACTGTAAAAACAAGCTTCTCCTTTTTTAACATTCTGAATAGGTCATAGAATTATTTTGCAGTGAATGCATGTGGCTACCAGATTGTATATATAGTGCACGAATGTAACCTTATCGTGATAACGCGAGATAATATAAAAACATTTGTAGCAAATGATCATACCACAAAGCACTTTCTTAACTATTTTTTCCCAGGTAATAACATTCCAGAAAAATATAATTGACATATTTACATCATAGGACATCAGAAATTAATTAGTAATAGTAGGACTTTATTAGACAAAAAGTAAGATATTTACAATAGTATTTACAAATATGGGTCACACGGGCAGTAAGCCGTACTTGCTGTTGACAGTCCGTTACAATAAAGTAATAATTGGTACTAGAAATTAATTAACATACAGTCATATACGTTTCATTTTTTTGTCCAGTAGGGTGCATTCTTATAATGTTGCGATCCTTTAGTAATAAATAATATGATCTGGTTGCAGTGATAAACAAGTGAAACATAACGTTTCTCATTTGTTTTCAAACATGGTCGTTTACATTAAATATATAAATATTTTAAAATAGCATTATTTAAATAATGATTTGTGAGTAAACAGCTTAATTTTATTCGTTAAATAGTCCTGATAAATATCACTCTTGATTTCCAAATTCTCTAGATAAATTCACGACTCACATTCGTGGCATTACTTACGATTATTTAACTCATGCCCCAAATCACATTTAAATGATTTTTTTATTTACAACCAATCACAGTCGTTTATCAACTCGAATTTTATCAGTTTAATTTAATCACTTTAAAATCAAGCTCCTCCTTTTTAACATTTTGAATAGGTCATAGCATTATTTTGCAGTGACTACATGTGGCTCCAGATTGTATATATAGTGCACGAATGCCAGGAGTTAGTGCTTGCGGGAGATAATATAAAAAACATTTGTAGCAATTGATTATATCACAAAAAAAAAAGAAACCACTGTTTGCACTTTCTTAAACCAATTATGTTCCTGGAAATAACGTTGCAGAAAAATATAACAGATATTTACATCATAGGTGTTTCATTTCATTTTGGTCGTCGATTCTAGCCTCCTTGGTTTATTCTCGGAGTGTTTCGACTACACTCCTTGATGTGTTAAGTCTGGCATCTATGTATGCTACACTCTTTGTCTACATGTTACAACGCTGTAGTCACGCGATCCTATCGTGGACGCTCACACTCTTTCACAATCAGTTCGGTCGCCAAGCCGACCACATCTCATCACTAGCACTATGGTCACCAAGCTGACCACATCACTTTTCATGTCGGTCTCTATTCGGACCACATCACATCACGTCTCGCTCACAAAGCGGGACACACAAACATCAACTACGGTCTACACAACGAGACCTCAGCACAATCAAGTGAAGCTAAGTATTCATCTCAATAAAGTATTTTTTATATTTCAAACTACAAACGTGTTGTTATTGTATCGCCACGTGGTACATTCTTTTGATCACTCCCAGCACCTATGGATTCGGTGCACTCAGTCCACTACAGAGGAAACAACGCTAATTATTTTTCGGGTGCACCGACAGATGTAGTGCGTGGTTATTCACCCACATAACAATAGGACATAACAATTAATTAATACCTATAATATTGGTTATAAATTTCTCAACTAGGATGAATTCTTACAATATTGCGATCCTTTGGCAATAAATAATATGATCTGGTTGCAGTGATGAACAAAAGAAGCAATTAAGCGTACCAATCGTTTCTCATTTGTTTTCAAACATCGCCGTTTATATTAAAATATGTAAATATTTTAAAATAACTATAGTTAAATAATGATTTGTGAGTAAACAGTTAAATATTATTCGTTAAATAGTCCTAACAAATGCCACTCTTGATTTCAAAATTCTCTAGATAAATTCACTCCTCGTTTCGAGAGTCGTGAATTTATCGATATTTGGAAATCACTCGTGGCATAACTTATGAAAATATAGTGTTTATTATAAACTACATAGACATTTAAGAAATATAATCAGAATTAAACCGATAAGCTGATAAGTTATCAGCTCTCACGTGTAAGAGTCCGTGTTTGATTCCGGTTAATAGACGATTTTTAAGCAGTATTCTAGAACGGTGTCCACTCAAATTTGAAGAAAAACTGAGTAGTTACTTGACACAAGAATCAGCGAAATGCAATTAACAAAAACTGAATATAAGTTTGAAGCATATCATGGCGTTAACAACGTTACTTCAAGCTTTGTCATCTGCTAGCCAGTGACAGCAACTGCACTGCTCAAAATAATTACAGAATGTCATAAGTCATGAACTAGAGATTCTCTATTTCGCTCCCGATGTCAGTAAACATTATAATGTGCTGCCAGATATTGTAGGATACGATCATATGCTGAAACATTCCTATTCCAGAGTCATCTAATAACCCAGTTCTCTCTGGAGGACCATCATCGTCCATTAAAATTAATAAAAGTCAATGATTGCATAAAGACAGATTGGCGGATCTCGCCTTGATACCTTTCGTTGTTAAATTATCGTACCTGATGATTTTCAAGTCTTTGTGCCCATCTATACTTCACTTGTCCACGCCATCAATCCGACACCACCATATCGGGATGATACTCGTACCACGCACACTCTCAGTACCCTTTGCCGTCAGTAGACTACTAGTCGAAATGTATGGGGATAATCATAGAAAATTGATAAATATAATAACTGAAAAAATGAAATAAAGATAAAATGTTCTTCTTTATTAATATTCTTGGAACCAATTATATGTTCAATTCTTTACGAAGGGAGAATGTAAAGATTATGTCGGGATTCTCAACACGAAATATCCGTCTACATAAATTCAAATAAAATATGCAAGAATTTTATTCTCTCAGCATATGAATAATTAACATAGGAATATATTTATGTATATTTTTAAAACATGCAGTAATATCTGAAAATTGAATGACAAGTAGAATTAATGTAAAATACGCCATAGTGACAATGGAAGATGTATCTTACATATGTGTATATACCAGCACGTCTCTCATGGGACATAGGTGGAAGATGTATCTTACATGTGTGTATATACCAGCACGTTCTCTCATGGGACATAGGTGCTACCCTACTGGTAGGTTCTTGACTAAATAAATTGGTTCGATTTTTTTACCTACAGGTGTGAGTGATGACGTGTGGACAGCACATGCTATTAATGACATCTGGTAGGCAATTAAGGTACTATTTGGATAGGGAAACACAGGTTGAATTTTCCTCAGAGGCATTCATTTAGGCTTGAGGATATTTTATACGGGCCCGAAAATCTTTAAACCCGGGAAGCGCGACTTAAAGTCTTCCCCGAAGGACTTATCGCTTGGATTGTTTCTATCCTAAAAATCCATCATTCCCCGACGGGTTTGAATCCATGATCTTTGGGACTACAGGCAAGGAATATACTGCAGAACCGAGACAGGTAAGATGTCTATTAGTCGTTGTTAAAAGAGATTAACCAACAAATAAACACGCTAACAAAAATTAAGGTCGCCGAGTACCCATCCTAACCTATGTAGCCCAAACTAGACTAATCAATCTAATATAGCACAAACTACATAACCCTAATATAACCTAACCTAACATATTTAATCTAAGCTAACCCTTCTAGTTTTGGGAAAACTTTATTTAGGACATGAGTGAGTACATCATCACTAAAATTTCTAAGGCGGATGCCACCACTAAGTTGTACTTTTGCTTTCTAGAAACTCACGAATTTCGAAGCTTGTTGACTATTTATTGAATTAATATAAAATTATGGAATATTCACCTGAAAGATCGTCGTCTCCTCAACTTAATTAATCATTTAACTGCAGCGCTTTCGGGATTTGTCCCATCATCGGCAGGATTAAAAACTGGTGTTTCACTGAAGATCTGGTAGAGGGGGTTGCATGTATTGGGTTCGTTTTCGTTTATCAGGCTGTCGTTGTTGTGAGCTGCTTTCATGACTTCCATTTCTTCGAGTACAGTTATCTTCGCTGGATTATTTTCTCTGGGCATTACTGTTAGGGTGTTTTCAATATTTAACATGCGATGTCCTTCATGGATAACGTGTTTTGCATAGCTTGATTTCCCTTCTGCGTGAATGAAGTCTCGAAAATGTTCTTTGAATCTGATGTTAAAACTCCTGTTTGTCCTTCCTATATAAAATTTGTTGCAGTCCTTACATGTCAGTTTGTAAACTCCTTTGCTGTTGAAAATGTTATTTTCTTCAATGTTATTCTTTATTATGTTGTTTAATTTGTTATTGGTTCTGAATGCTATTTTTACGTTTTTATCGGCTTTCTTTAGTGCATTGGCTAATTTTGTCGTTTCTTTTCCTGTGTATGTAAGTGTTATCCAAGTTTTCTTGTTGTTGTCAGATTCTTTTTCTAGTTTAGTTATGTTGGTTATGTTGTTCTTCCTTTTTTGTTTTTTTTAACGAGCTTATCTATGAATTCTTCATTATAGCTATTGGTTTTTTGCCATATACTTAATGTAGTTGAGTTCTTTTATATTAATTTTGAATAACCTCAACGGAACACATCATGAATCTTATAAAAGTTGATATTTATTGAATGTAAGACAGGCTGTTTTTCTCGTGTAAACCAGGTGCTGTTGTCAATCAGACTTATTTTAAAATCCCAATTGAACCAACTTTCGAAAGGCTTTTTAAATTTCGCCTAAGTGTTGTTTTTGCGTAGGCTTATATCCACAATGTTGCTCTGCACCTAACGAACGCATCCAAATCTACTTTGATGCATAACTGCCTATATAACGATATGGACTTGCTATTTTTATTAATGAATCAACTCTGTTTTCGTCACCAATAGCAATACGAGATGCATATGTAGGTCCTGATGCATTAGTGTTTATCATGCTTGAGTGTTTAAGTCAATCCATATTCTATGGACATTTAAAATCGCTAATATTATTTCCTGCTAAAGGGAAGCGAAAACGTGTATTTTGTCTCGTACATTTCCGGCACAAAGAAAAGGACCTTAAGCCTTGATAAAAGGAGACCTGAGGGACATGTGTCCCAGATTGAAATTGCGACACTGATGACCTTAACTGGAAAAAATCCTAGTTAAAAAAAAATGCTAACTAAACAAAACTAGATTGAATGCTTAACAGTTCTTGTTTATTTTTTATTATTTACAGTAGACCGATCACGATGATTGTTACCCTTTCTGACGATTCATTAATAGTTGATCACAGTAGCTTTACGTTTTACCAAGACTAAATTTAACAATATATGCAAGCAGCATCCGTTTTAATAAAATTACGTAAATTGGTATATTTTGAAGCCCACTGAAAGTGGTTGATAGAAATGACGCATAGGGATAAATGAAGACTTATTTTATATGCTAAAAGAAATATAATTCGCATAATGATAATAAAAACCAGATTCTCTAATTCAAAATCATATAAAGAAAACAAGCAAAATGTTGGGTCGTAGATTCAGCCACACATAATTTTTGTTTAAAATGAGTACTGAATCTAAGCAAGATTCTAGTTGGTGACAATTGGAACCAATATTATTAGCCAATGGTTAAGACAAGATACCATGACGCAAAGCGGAAGGGACTTGCTCTGGTTCGAGTCTCCATGGGGGAAGAAACAATTTAATGAAATTTCGGTCAGTATGCGATAGGTGCTCATCCAGCACCATGAGGCATTTGGGTAGCTACAATAAGTAGCGGCTCCAGGTTGAGAAAACCAGCTATAACGCCTGAAGGAATCGACATGCTGACCGCATGTCACCCTTACACTGGCTGGATGATCGTCTACCTCTTTGATTAACACATGTGAATGTTAGGCCAGCAGTCGATTGGTAGGCCAAGGGCCTTCTAGGCCTATCGAAACATGAAGTTTAATTTAGAATTATTAGCCAATGTCATATTTCCATATCCAAATACACAACCTAGGAAATTAAGTGAGAATGAGAAGTGAAATATAAAACAAAGCATTCTAAGGAATTACTAAAATTGAAATTCTTATATAGACCTATTCAATCTAAGACGAAAATGGAATCCTAATTCTCTCACCGGATTACTCTAAACCTCACTGTAAAAAAAAAAATCACATTCAGCCAGTGGCAATAATTCTTTAAAACTACTTAATTCATCTAGACAGGACGGTCCTTATCAGTAGGGCAAAATTTAATACGTGTAATACAACTGCATTTCATTTTCAGAATAGCTGAATGCGCACTATTTTAGAAAGGGTATTCTCGCGTTAGCAGAGCACTGATTATTGGCTTGATTTAGTTCATGTCTGCCCCATGAACCCAGGGATGTTGTTTTTGCATTATTGTCGCCCCAGGTCATGCGTGAAATGACACCACTGTTATTTACATGGTATCAGTTTTGCCATAACAATAAAAACGGACGCCAAAATTAATCAGTACCAAACATACTGTAGTTATCATTTCTTTGTTTCTCTGTGCACAGCGCGTAATGTTTTTTTTTTTGCGAAAATATTTCTCACATTCAGATAATTAAAATCTATGAACACAAGTCCTTCTATAAAGTTATATATTTCCTAATAAGAGATGTTTCTATAGAGAGATAATACACGTTCTAATATGTAGAATGCTGAAATATGATTCGAAATCGTTCAGGTGTAAATCACCACAACCGGGAGTCAATGCCAAATCGATTGGTTTCATATATCCGTACAAATGGAAGCAACTTTGAGCATTTCTTGAAAAATACCTGCAGTTTGTAGTTTAATGATTTTGTACGTTTTGGACAGTGTATGTTAAACGCGATATAAAATCTAGCAACATATTTACCATACAATCAAAATAGAATGGTGGAAAGGAGGTATTACAAGGAAATAGTTTTTCTTAACCTATATTCTTGTAAGCCTGTACATTTTTGTTCTTAATTATAAATTACAACATGTAGAGCCTAAGGTTTAAAAAATCTATCCTCTAGGTGTAATGTTTCCCGGAATTAGGCCTATCTATTTTTTATGTTTTACTAATAGTGTATAGATTTTAACAATTGTATGATAAGATGAAGCCAGATGCAATGAGAAACAGTTAAGTCTCGTAAACTGCGATGGGCAGGACATGTGGCACGAACGGGGAATAAAAGACGTGCATGGAAGCTAATTGTCGGAAAACCAGAGGGAAAACGCCCAGTTGGTAGAGCAAGAATGAGTTGGGAGAATAACATTAACCATGATTTGAGGGAAGTAGATTATAAGGAAATTGGAAAACATTAGCTCAGGATAGGGATGTATGGAAGCTTATGTCCGCGCGGTCATGAACCTACGGGTTCGATAGTGCCAGTTAGATAGTTAGTTATGATCAGATGAAGTCTAAAATCTTTGGTTACATCGAACAGACTATTAATTTATATTGCGTTTTCATATTTTCTGTAATAGTTCACTAATTCGATTTTGAGTTCACCGCTGTGGTCTCGAGGTAGCGTGCTCCTTGTCACGCAGCGGGCCGGGGTTCGATCCCCAGTCAGGACAGTTTTTTTGGATGAGGTTTTTATCGGGTTTTTTCCTCACCTGTAAGACAAATGTCAAGAAAACTTTAAGGCCCAAACGGTCCCCGAAATCATATGCCCATCGCAATCATCATCATTCATATTCATCTTATCATCATCATCCTTCATCGGTGTGGAAAGCAACGGGAAGCTATCACACCTATAATTCCCTAGTAAAGCTGCAAAGCATAGCAAGTAATTGAATACAATTCCTAGAAGTGGGCAAGTTCATCATGCAAGTTCACCTTAAAAAATAGGGATAGTTGTTAGCAAAACATATATTTATTCTAAGAAATTGTATTGACAGGGAAAAATACTGAATTATAATAAAAATCTCAAATCAAATACAAATAATACGTCACAACCTTTCGGAAAAGTGTAACAATGCTCAAAATGACCTAAAAATTGCCAAAAATGGGACCTCCCTAAAAAAGTTAAGAAAGTGCAAAAAAAAAAATCTAACGAATTGCTTTTATTTAATCCGTTTTTTAATGTCATATATTTTCATATATGCAAGCAATGTTTCAACCTTCATAAGAAAAAAAGATGCAAAATCATTAAATGCCTTGCTCTACTTATAACGATGTTTTTAATTTAGTGTGACTATACTATTAGGTTACGTTTATCGGTATTTTGGAATGTATGATTACGTCATCTTAAGAAAAGTCATTTTTGCTTCACTTTTTTCCCCCGAATCTGAAGATGCATGTACTGAATTATAAATTGAAAAAAAAATGACCCAATCTTTTGACAGAGATTAGAATCTGATTAAAAATGTCACACTTTTCATTTACCCTTAAATTACACATTTTAGAGGACGAAGGGGGTCTACAACTCAATGATATTAATAAGCTGATAATTTATGCTAGTGATATAGTATTATTAGGCAATAGCGAGGAGATACTAAGGACTATTTAACTCATGCCCCAAATGGGAGTCAATGACCAATCACGTTTCAATGATTTCTGTTTTACAACCAATCAGAGTCGTGTTTCACGAAATATTTACCAGTGTTATAATTACCATATTAAAGAAAGCTCCTCCTTTTTAATATTATGAACAGGTCTGACCATTATTTTGCAGTGACCGAGCTTGTGATAAATACGTCTACCACATTGCATATATAGTGCATGAATGTCAACACATGCCACATGCGGGAGTTAATATAAAAACATTTGTAGCAATTGATTATTCCACAAAAAAAAGAAACCACTCTTTGCACTTTCTTAAATGTATTTTTTCCCAGGTAACACATCCAGAAAAATATAATTGTCATATTTACATCATACGACATCAGAAATGAATTAATATACAGTTGATGATGTTTATGTTTCATTTTTTCTCCACTAGAGAGCATTCTTACAATATTGCGTTCCTTTGGCAATAAATAGTATGATCTGGTTGCAGTGATAAACAAAAGAAGCAGATGAAGCATACCAATCGTTTCTCATTTGTTTTCAAACATCGCCATTTACATTAAATATATAAATATTTAAAATAAATATAGTTTAACATAATGATTTGTGAGTAAAGAGCTTCATTCAATTTTATTCGTTTAAAATAGTCCTAACAAATGCCCACTCTTTGATTTCCAAATTCTCTAGATAAATTCACTCCTCACTTCATGAGTCGTGAATTTATCGATAATTTGGAAATCACTCGTGGCATTACTTATGACCAAACACGCACATTCTACTGAATAACACTAAGAAACTGGAACTGGAAGCAAACCACCAATAAAACTTACTATATGTTCACACATAGAAATTCATTATATAATGGAAAGGTATAGTTAATGACAAATAAGGTAAAATTTGAACAAGTGGCCGAATTCTAATTCGTAGTAACAATAATTACAAATAAGAATGAGACGCAAAAATAAATTTAAACATCGGCTCAATTCTGGAAATGTATGCTATTACGAATTACAGGGGCTCTCGTCCCAACTTTTCTCAATAAACGTTAAACTGAACATATATAAACTTATTCTCCCAGTTATATGCGAAACATGCAGTTCACCGCTGTGGTCTCGAGGTAGCGTGCTGCCTTGTTACGCAGCGGGCCCGGATTCGATCCCCGGCCGGGACAGTTTTTCTGGGTGAGGTATTTATTGGGGGTTTTCCTCACCTGTAAGACAAATGTCAGGAAAACTTTAAGGCCCAAAAGGTCCCCGAAATCATATGCCCATCATCATTCATATTCATCTTAGATTAAGCTTAGGATTAGGGACTCTACTGGCGCACCACTATCATCATCATCACACATCATCATATCACCGGGGACTCACCGGGCAACGTAACCTCGCCTTCCAGGCGCCATGCCAGGAGAGAACACCAGGAATGTTGAAAGACAACCTACGGGGTTTGAAAAAAATTTAACGGGATTAAAAATATTACGGGTATTTGAGAATAAAGTTCTTAGGAAAAAATTTAGTCCAAAGGGAAAAGAACAAACAGGGAAATGGAGATGACCATTAAACAGTGAGCTACATAATCTTTTTAGGAAACCAGATAGAATAAGAACTGTTAAGTCTCGTAGACAGGATAGGTGGCATCTATTAGGAATGAAAGAGGGCATGGAAGCTTCGTGTAGAAAAACCAGAGGGAAAACGACCATTTGGAAGACAAAGAATAAGGCGGGAGAATAACATGAACCTGATTTCATGAAAGTAGAATATACAGGGGATGATTGGGAAACATTAGCTCAGGATAGGGGTGTATGAAGAGCTTATGTCAACGTGGCCATGAACTTATGGGTTCGATAGTGTTTGTGAGTTAGTTATACTATTAGGTAATGTTCAGGGCTGAAAAAAAGTATTGGTTATAGGCTAGGCTGCATCGTACTTGACCGTTGTTTACAAACTGCACGTTAACACGCGCTACTCGGGACAGACTTCTAGTACAGTCCGCTTTGTGTAGGAATGGACTCATCTTTTCACAATGTTTGTTTCGGCATTCTGATACAACCACATGTTCACGTAAACAGGTCTATTACTGAGGAGAGTTCGAACATACACACTCTCCGCTCCGCGCAGGCAGTGGAGACGCTCGACAAAGACACGCATTTTGTAAACAATGTGTACTGTATAGAAATTAGTTACTAGCCTATCCTGATACCGCTATTTTTTCAGCCCTAGTAATGTTATATCGGTACTATGGAATGTACGATTACGTCATCTTCCATCCAACCATAGTACTTCTGCCCGAGGGCAGGTCTTTCACTGCTGTCATAGCATTTTCATGCTATGCTTGCAGCTTTACTAGGGAATTGCAGGTGTGGTAGCTGCCCGTTGCTTTCCACACCGGTTGAAGGATGATGATGATAAGATGAATATGAATGATGATTGAGAATGGCCATATGATTTCGGGGACCGTTTGGGCCTTGAAGTTTTCATGACATTTGTCTTACAGGTGAAGAAAAACCCCGATAAAAACCTCACCCAAAAAAAACTACCTCGACCGGGGTCGAACCCGGGCCCACTGCGTGAAAAGGCAGCACGCTACCTCGAGACCACAGCGGTGCACATCGTCATCTTCAGAGGAGTCATTTTGTTTCTCATTTTTTTCTTTCTGAATCAGTAGATGGCTGTTCTGTATTATAAATCATACACAATTTTAATCAAATTTTTAAACAGAGATTAGGGTCTGATTTAAAAAAATGTCACACGTTTCATTTATCCTCCTGTTACATACTTTGCAACAGTCTGTATCTGTGAACGTGTGAACGAGTTACGATCGCGTGACTGTCATGCAGTGTGAGAGACACGTGCTGAAGATGAAGAGTTTCGCATCTTGATATCTGTGACGTCATCTCTGGAGAGCAATTATGAAGATGACTTCCGTTCTGAATGATCAGATTCTCATCTTCTTCCTCCCATTGTCTCTCGATATGCAGATCTCTCAACCGTGAAGACTCAGCTATTTTCTTCTAAGTCTCACTCATCGCGTTATAATCACGCAATTACGAGAGAGGTTCGGCTTCCTCAAGTGGCTTCTTATTTTCTACCTCTTTACTCAGTGCACAGCCATATTTCTACAAATATAATTCATAATTTTTTTTTCGAAATTCTCTCTCTTCAGCTGTCTATTACAATGGTTAAAATTGATACTTTCCTGTAAGTTAAAACTAGAACTCTGATTTGTATGTAAATATTTTATTCCCTAAAAAAATTCAATATCCCGATCGAGATCTAAGAAGTGTGGTAATACTAACAAACTAACTAACTCACTGGCACTATCGAATCTGTAGGCTGCTGGGACATACGCTCTCCATACATCCCTATCCTGAGCAAATGTTTTCCAATCATTCCCAGTATAATCTACTTTCCTCAAATCATAGTTAATGTTATTCTACCACCTCATTCTTGGTCTACCAACTGGGCGTTTTTCTCTGGTTTTCTTACAAGAAGCTTCCATGCACGCCTTCCATTCTCTATTAGTGCCACATATTCTGCCCATCACAGTCTACCAGACTTAACTGTTCTTATGTATTCATTGTTTATGTAAGTTCATTGTTTATTAAGTCTTCTCCATTCATCTGTCTTCATCTATCTTTGGTCCAAAAATGTTCCTAAGAACTTTATTCTCAAATACCCTTAATTCCATTTCCACATAATATCCATCCATAGTAATTCTGCCCGAGGGCAGGTCATTCACTGCAATCGTAGCATTTTCATACTATGCTTTGCAGCTTTACTAGGGTATTGTAGGTGTGGTAGCTTCCCGTTGCTTTCCACACCGGTGAAGGATGGACGATGATGATGATAATAATAATTATGATGATGATTGCGATGGCCATATGATTTCGGGGACCGTTTGGGCCTTAAAGTTTTCCTAACATTTGTCTTACAGGCGAGGAGAAACCCTGATAAAAACCTCACCCAGAAAAACTGTCCCGACCGGGGATCGAACCCGGGCCCGCTGCGTGACAAAGCAGCACCCTACCTCGAGACCACAGCGGTGGACCCATAATATAAATGGTAGAATAATAGTTTTATATATTTTCAGTTTAACGCTTTTTGAAAGGTGTTGGGATGTCAAAAGTCCCTGTAATGCAAAATAGCACGCATTTCCAGAATTCAGCCTATGTTTAATTTCTTTGTGCAGCTCATTCCTATTTATGATTATTGTTCCTAGCTGTTTGAATTCAGCCACTTCTTCAAAATTTCCTTCATTTATCATTAGCTGTCCATTTCCATTATGTAATGTAGGCTGTTTCTATGTATGACTATATACGAGTATTTAGTTTTATTATATTTACTTACAGTCCCAATTTCTCAGTGTTATTCAATAGTGCGTGCGTGTTGGCCTTTAGTACGTATCTCTTCGCTATCGCCCAAATAGTACTACATCATCAGCATAAACTAACAGCTTATTAATACCATTGATTTGTGTGCCTTCTTCATACTTCTAAAGATTTGTAGTTATTCATACGGAATATACAGGTGTGTCCATAAAGTCCTGCTACAAATAATGTAACGTACCTCATAAATTATTTTAGATAGAGGCATGCGGTTGGTTTTGCAACGTATTGTACATCTCTCAACGTTTGTTTGCAATTATGTCAGATTGTGATTTAAACGACAATGGCGACACCACAGAAAAAAAAAAAACCAATTTGTATGGTGGTATGAATGATAACTCCTAACTCACCAGTACCCCATAACGAACGTTATGGCTGTTAACATGTCCAAACACAAAGAAAGTAGCTTCATCAGAGAACATCACCCTCTGCAGGTACTCTTTGTATTCGTCAAATGCGTTCAGTAAATTCAGCACGCCGAGGGAAATCAGTTGGCAGCAACGTTTGCTTAATTTTCACTTTACAGGCCCGAAGATATAGCTGCTTATGGAGGACTTCATGAATAGCTGATGACGATGATACATTTAAAAGAATGTATCAATATTGCAGATTTGTTACACTAGTTAGCTTCCACAAAAAGAATCATATTGAATTTCTCTGGCACTACAGAAGCACACCTAACTTCCCACGCTTCTTTAAAATCGTCGTTTGATTACAATCATTCATACTTGCAACCATTTTATGCGAGATTGATATCAAGGTCTGCTGTAATCTCAACAATTATTGTCAGCATTTAGCATATATACATTGGCCAGACTGCTAACATCAGTCAATTGTTTATAATGAACGCAAATATTTTAAACAAAGATATTACTATTTTACTACTAATTATTATTTTGAAAACACCATCGCCCAAAAAAATAATGTAAAATGCACGTTTGTGAAGTGTTTTACAGAATCAGGGAAGTTAAAAACCTCGCTATTGCTCGGTTTTAAGCATTTTCCTCAATTCTGTAAAAAACATTCCCAACCTTGTTTGTAATATAATATTGTAAGTTTGATTATTGCCCTCATGGTTTTTTTTAATGTTTCAATTTTTTTCACCTTTATTACATAAATTTGAGGTTCCTAAGATATATAAACTTGATATTTTAAGTTGTTTAGTGCATACCAAACCGGACCCTAGTTATAACAATTAATGTGTCTGTGAATGTCGACGTCTTTCCTAATCCTAGAGACAATAGGCGTCTGGAAAAATTGAAGAATACGCTCCTAATTCAATGACACCTGGTGTCATGGAGGATACTTTATCTGGAGTATGAAGAGTGTTTTCATAAGTAATGCCACGAGTGATTTCCAAATTATCGATAAATTCACGACTCATGAAGTGAGGAGTGAATTTATCTAGAGAATTTGGAAATCAAGAATGGCATTTGTTAGGACTATTTAACGAATATAGTTAAGCTCTTTACTCACAAATCATTATTTAACTATATTTATTTTAAAATATTTATATATTTAATGTAAACGGCGATGTTTGAAAACAAATGAGAAACGATAGGTACGCTTCATCTGCTTCTTTTGTTTATCACTGCAAACCAGATTCATACTATTTATTGCCAAAGGAACGCAATATTGTAAGAATGCTCTCTAGTGGAGAAAAAATGAACACATCAAACTGTATATTAATTCAAATCTGATATCGTATGATGTAAATATGAACAATTCTAATTTTTCTGCATTGTTACCTGGGAAAAAATACATTTACGAAAGTGCAAACAATGGTTTCTTTTTTTTTGGTGGTATAATAAATTGCTACAAATGTTTTTATATTAACTCCTGCAAGCGCTATGTGTTGACATCTATGCACTATATATACAATCTGGTAGTCGTATTTCTTTACAGGCTCAGTCACTGCAAAATAATGGTCAGAACTGTTCATAATATTAAAAAGGAGGAGCTTTCTTTAATATGGTAATTATAACACTGATAAATATTTCGTGAAACACAATTCTGATTGGTTTTAAAACAGAAATCATTGAAACGTGATTGGTCATTAACTCCCATTTGGGACATGAGTTAAATAGTCTAGCTAAATTTAACAATAATAAAAACAATGTCTAATAATACAACAAATTTAAAGGCAATTAAAATAAAAAACTAATAAAATAATGTATAAACAAAGGAAGAACAACTCAAATCTACGCTACATTAAAAAATACAAAGAAAGTAATAAACTGTCATGAATTAATCCATCGCTTTTATATTGGCCTACATAAGCCATAAGGTAGAATTATTGATACATCTCAATACTGTTTTTTATTAAATAAAATTTATAAAAATACTATTAGTGAGATGTTTCTATTAGTTAATATTTATATTTTTCTAGTTTGTTTCTGAAATATGATAAAGGTTGGCAGTCTCTGATACTCGATAAACGATGATGTCTTTGATATAACTCTGAAGATGCGATTATATTTTGTGAAATAGGCCTATGTTGGGACGTTCTCTTAAATTCCAGTGAATATAAAATGATGATAAATACTAATGCCGATGAATTTTCAGGAATGCTATGGTTCGAATGTTTTGTCGTTTGTTTTACAATTGATGGCAATTCTAAGAATCCTCAATCGTGGAATTCAACTAGATCGGGAATGGATATTGGGCGTCTATATGAAAGGCAAGACGTGGCATAATGTACCACTGGAATCGACGTAATGTCTCCCTCTCCGATGCCGATGGTGTCATGAACTACGTACGTATGCCGTCAAAATGACGCGATATGCTTGTGGTAAAGGATAAATAGTTTACATACATTCTACAAAATAACACTTTTTCATTACATCACAGCGGTAGAAGGGGTTTAAGATTTTCCCCTCACTCCGTTGAGTTCCGCATCCATATTCTATCATCAATATACTCTACAACTACATTCCATTGAACTAGTCACAATTTTCCCAGTTTCCATAGACTTTGTGCACTGTTGGTATTTCATGAAAGGAGTAAGCCCTAAGCATAAGTAGTTAACTGCTTCTCACAACTAGGTTTTCAGCATATTTTATATTCAACACTGCCTTGTAGTACAACATTTAGTGTGTCCAATTAGCACTTCAAGGATATTAAGTCAATATATATATATATATATATATATATATATTTATTTATTTATATATTTATTTATTTATTTATTGTGTATATATCTGTGTATAGGAGAAGAAATGGAAAATATAAATTTCAACAATGAAGAAGAACTAAAACCTAGTACTGAATGCACTTATTTAGGAACAAAATTAGACCATTCAAGCAATAACACAGTGGAAATTAAAAATAGAATCGCACAAACAAAACAAGCAATAAATGCTTTAAACTCTGTTTGGTGGAGCAAAAATATTACAAAAAAAACAGAAAATTACAAATATATCAACCCATAATTCAGAGCATTTTAACATATGGTGCTGAAGTCTGGCAAATTCCTACCAAGGAAATGAAAAGAATTTTAAGTACAGAAATGGGTGTTTTAAAGATCAGCTGGAAAATCTAGAATAGATAGAATACGAAATAAAGAAATAAGGGAAATTATGGGTGTACAAGAGGAGCCGGACATTATAAAAAATAAAATATTAAAGTGGTATGGCCATGTCAAAAGAATGCCAGAGCTAAAACTGCCTAAAATTGTTATAGAATGGATCCCAATAGAAATGAGAAAGAGAGGAAGACCGAAGAAAACTTGGATAGAAGGGGTACAAGCAGCTTTGAATATCAAAGGTTTGGAGGAAGATCAATGGATGGACAGAGAGGAATGGCGTATGGTTAACGGAAGACGGCGCGGCGGCAGCTGACATGATACCGGATGACGATAATGTTTTTTTTTTGTAGGCCCCATTTGGATTAGAACAGGTTTACTTTGCCTTCTGACAATTCATTAGTACTAGAATTGGGAAGTAATGGAATCAGCTTTAAAAAAATATAACTAAAATTGAGAGATTGAGTCATACAAAATACTATTTACTAACTCCATAATGCCAAATTTGAGGAAATGAACTAATGGAAACAGACCATTTCAAAGACCACAATTCTAGATCATTCCCTACAATTCTAAAGTTAGCAGTATCCCGAAGCCCATCTCTATTGATCAAGGCGTTGGCTGGTAAGTAAGCAAGAAAATACATACATACATATATAAGGACTTTATTAAACTAAAAGTAAGATACATACAATGTTATTTACAAATATGGATCGCACGGGCAGTAAGCCGTACGTGCTGTTGACAGTCCGTTACAATAAGTTGATGTTAAAAAAAAACAATATTACAATTAGATATCAACACAAAGTACATCATACATTAACTCAGTTATGTAGAATTATTAAGAATTAATGACATTGCAATTTGCTAACATATTTATTTATTCCTGAATAAGTGTTGTTTATTATTTTCCGCGTTTTGTCCAGAAATCTACTCAGGTTTTCCAATTTTCTCTGGGTTTACCAGTAACTCGTTGCATGCCAATCTTCTACGATTTGAATTTAGGAATCTTTCCGGTAATAACTGATGCCTCCAATATTCTAAATCGTTACATTTTCCTAGTACATGTATTTCGTTTTCAAAGCTACCGCACATTGGACATATTCGCATATCATGATCGTCGCTAATTTTTAAACATTTCCATGCCCCTAACCTGAACGAAGCAAGCCCTGATCTCTCTTTAAATCCTAGATTGAGTATATAAGATTATTTTCCCCAAACTGGTTTTAGGTCTCTTTGTAAAAATAGTGATCGTTTTCCCTCACATTCGGCCAAAATATTTTGTCGGTTTATATTAAATACCTCCTCCTAATTTTTCTCCGCACATTCTTGACATTTTCAGTCCCTTTTTCCCATACCCAACCCATCCCAATCTTTTGGAGTTCTCTCTTAACCTCGTCTGCCCAGAATTTCCCATTTGCTTTCCTAATTTGGTGGTCGTAACAAATAAGCAAGAAAATATGCTACCTACTTGTCTTCTGTTACACGAAGGCACACCATTTGAGTAAGCATTCCATTCAGAGGGATCATGCCTCGATTTGTTTTTATAGTGCGACCAAATATGCTTTACGGCTGTATGCTGAGATGAACAACCCGCTGTAGGGGAGAGAACGAACGAAAACATACCAGATGGGGAAGCTAGTACAACTGTAGGACATAAATCGTATACAGTAATGCAAAAACGTTGAGCTTAAGCCGCCACCTCCAGTCTTACTGTTTCGAATAACGTAAGTTATATGTTTATAAAATGTATAGTAGTTCTGTGTCCCGCGCCGTAGCCGAGCGGTTAAGGTAGGAAGCCTTGGCGCAGAGCTACGGGACTTGCGCTGGTTCGAGTCTCCATGGGGGAAGAAATTTTCTCATGGTATTTCGGCCAGTATGGGACCGGTGCCCACCCAGCATCGTGAGGCAATTGGGTAGCTACAATAAGTAGCGGCTCCAGGTTGAGGAACCAGCTATAACGGCTGGGGGACTCGACATGCTAACCACATGTCACCCCTACACTGGCTGTTGATCATCTACCTCTGTGATTGACACATATGGATGTGAAGGGCCAGCAGCCGGCTGGTAAAAGGGCAACCGCTGAAAAAGTGGAAAGACCCTCAATCGGAATAGTAGTTCTGTCTGAACACGATCACATCTCTGACGTCACTGCAACAAAATTACCCCTACAGCAAGTTATTCAGTTCAGCATATAACAGTGCTCCGAGGCATTTTTCTTATGCGTGAGTGCTCGCTCGTTAGCCGCGAGCGGATGGAGACCAGTAGCATCGCGGAGTAAAGCAAAACTTGTGAGCAATCGCACTATGCACACATTAGGGTCGTAATGCTATGTGAAGAAACTATGTGTGCTTACAATGGATGGTTTTATGTATATTGTCTACTTCAAGTTCTACTTGTTATATACAAGGGTGCAGCATAAGTCAGTTAACCGAAAATGCAAATATATTATTTTGTGTACCTTACAACATCTATACAAAAAAACAACTAATGAAATTGTTCATAGTAACCACCATTGTTATTTAAGCAGTAGTGTTTGAGACTCTATTCTGAATGTCCCGTATTCATATCCCAGTTTCAATCAATCTCATTTTTTTGCAAACATCTGCAGTGGTTAACTAACTTAGGCTGTACCTCTGTTCTATTATTTCAAACACCTAGGCTATATCCCACACATTTGCTACGATTTTTCAATTTTTATGATTTGTTATAGAGATAAGATATGACATTTTTAATTTTACAGCACAACTCATTGGCCAGAGAAAATTTGCGGTATAATTTTCAAAATTGTTTAAAATTCCGCATTTATAAAGCACAAGAGATGACAAAGTGCATATAAAGTATGACGTATATTAAAATGGAATCATTCACAGATTAAATTATTCTCTACACAAAGAATGATAATCGTGTTCTATGTAAGTAAGGATTACAGGGACTCGTGTTCCCAAGTTATCTAAAAAAAAAAACGTTAAACTGAAGATAATATAAAACTGTTATTCTCCAGTTATATTATATAGATGCGAAACATGGACGCTTACTTTAAGGAGGAGAGAAAATCACGAACATTTGATAATAAAGCTCTTAGGAATTTTTTGGGTTAAAGAGAGATGAACAAACAGGCGAACTTAGCTACACGATTTTTATATGAAACCATACATAATAAGAACAGTTAAGTCTCGTAGACTACGATAGACAGAAAATGTGTTACGAATGGGGAATGAAAGAGGGGCATGGAAACTTGTAGGAAAACCAGAGGGAAAACGGCTAGTTGGTAGACGACCAAGAATCAGATGGGAGAACACTAACCATGATTTGAGGGAAGTAGATTATACAGGGAATAATTGGAAAACATTGACTCAGGGTAGAGATACATGGATAGCCATGGATCTACGGGATCTATAGAGCTAGTGAGTTAGTTACGTAAGTAAGGCCAATGCTAAATCTTATATTAAAAACAGCTAGCACTGAGGTAATTAGATGACAGGCCTATAATTTTCCTAGAGGCAATTTTATCCAGATGGCAGAGGTTAATGGAATAGAAGGTCTTATGGAGTTAGAGGATGAAGCAGGAAAGCATTGGACATGAATGAAAGAAGCTTGGTTATGGAATATCATATATTTTTAAGAAACTTGGTATTACAGCTGGAGAAGGAAAGTAATGGAGAAGGATGAATGAATGAAGATGATGTAATAGAAGAAGATATTAAGAAACTTGCTATTAGCGGATGGAAAACGAAAGCATTACACAGGGATGAATGGTGGAAGATTTTTTTCAGATTCCAGGGCTCCATATGGGCTGTAGTGTCGTCTACGACGATTAAAATTGCTTGAAATGACCTGAGAAATGTTTTTATCACTATACGTATGTCATAGTATGTCTCATTAGGAAAAATACGTTATCTCCACACGGAGCGGTAAGTGAGAAAGAAATTTAATAGAAACAATATAAATTGTAAATGTATTAATTTTATGTGCAGTGAACATATTCTGAGATTAAGAATGACTTCTTACAAAGTCGTATCTCACATTTTTGAAATTTATAATTAGCTTGAACAAGTAAAACAAATGGCATAAAAATATAATCTTTAATAATATCTGAGAGCTCACGAATTTTAATATTCAATTTTTAAATAGTATTCAACATTTTTAAATATTGAAACATTTTTTAATCCCTAGCGGCAACACGAAGAACTGGCTTTTAACTATCTAACAAAATGAACCCGAGTGCTTTCTATTATTTTTAATCGTATCGCCATCAACGGAAGTACTTGTTAGAACTTAATAATAAGCCATGTTAGAAACTCTGAACTCTAAAACTTCTCTTTCAAAGCAACGAGGTTGAGAGATTCTTTTTAACTAATTCATGGGGAATGCCGGAAATCAAGTCGGTAAAATCAAAGTTAGTGTGGTCATTTCTCTCAGCGAATGCTGGCAATGCTTCCTCCCATCGAGAAGAAAATAGAAGTCGATACTCACAAACCTCGTAAGGAATTACCTTCTTCAGTCTGCTATTAGTCCATTCTATGTTCTTTTGTCTATTTTATTTACACTTGTATTATTTCCTAATTTTTTATGTGCCAGAATTTATATTATGTCTTGAAACTAGCTCCTTCATTTATATATTTTATGTTCCCCTCTCCTTTTAACTAAAACTTTGTGTTATATATATATTCTCTATGTATTATTTCGTAACTGGATTCCGCCCGAGCACGAGCACTTGCTTATTCGGGGCCAATACTGTGTACAACGTCTATAAATATTGTGTGGCATTTTTAAATGTCCTTCTTGGTAATTTTTAAAAGTTCACTAGCCTATTATGTTTCAGTATTATCCCTATTTCATTCGGTGAACATACTCAAAACATTTTTGTCTTACACGATATAATAAAATATCGCAACGTTTTGTAAATACAATTTAAATTTAAATACTATTTTTTTATAAAAGTTTCAAGTTTTAGGACACACTTTTAAGTATATTTTTCCTTGAAAATTTAAAAACAAAACTACCCAAATCAATAATTGAGATCTGCACAAATTAATAGCAGTGTGAAAACAAAGTGTAGGAAGACACTAACTCTCGCTAGTTCTATGCACAACTTGGGCGCATTTTCGTTTAAACATTTTTCCTTGAAAACTAAAATTCATATTATCGAAACATAAATAAGACAACTAAACAAGGATATAGGATGAATTATCAGTTCTTCTTACAAAACTGTAAATACCCATTTAATACTGAAAGTTGACTCGAAAATTGCATCTATACAATTTTGCATTTAAATGATATCATAAATATTTTAATTAAATGTAATGGATAATAAGGAATTGAAAGTTAAACTGGTGACACATTTTCCTATATCTGAAGAATCATCATAATCTACAAAGTAGCATTGTCTAAACTAATATTTGCCTTTTACATACAATTTCACAGATCCTGTGTAGGTCGATTGCCGGTCATTAAAAAATCATTCAAGTAGAGAAGGCAAAAATAAATTAAAATCTTAAATCCCAAATCAATTTTCTTACTAATGAACATTTTTATCATAATTTGCTGGAAGTTCTGTTGCCTGGACTAAAAATGTGTTCCCGGTCCGAGATACGACCTTTTGCAGTCATTGGCTCGGGCCTCCTCACATCACAAATTTTCACCAATGTAACATTTACTGTTACTAATATTATTTTACTATAAAACATAAGTTGAGAGTATTCTTCTTGTTGCATGACCTATTCCTCTTGGAATTAAAGTAATAACAAACACTTTTAGAATTCAATATTTTCTTTTTTCTTAAGATATAAGTTATTAATCTTCTTTGTTTTATTTAATGAAATAACTTATTAAAAATATATAAGTATAATTTATAAACTTTTATCACAATTGAAGCTATTCGTATTAAGCGATAGCGTACACAATTTAGAACTTTTGTTACAAGCTGCCTACTTTGGCAGCACGCCTGAACTCTCATACATTCCAAGAGAGAATGACCGAAGTAGTGACGCCCAGAAATAATTAAAAGAACAGCATTTAATCCCTATCCAAAAGAATAGCTGCATTGAATTAATCAATATACCCCAACAAAAAATGGACAAAGAGGTGTGAAACCTTTTGCAAGTTCCTTAAAAAATTTTCAAAATTTTATAAGCGGAATTAGTATAATTAAACTATGGCGGAGCCAATAGAAGTAAAGAAAAGAGTTATACTAGAAGCCAAATTAGAGATTAATAAAACAGAGTACTGAAAACATATCAGTACTGAAAAAACAAAACAAATATGCTGATACTGAACAAAGATTTGATCCTATTACCAACATTTAGCATTGATACCCCATTCCCAGTTCAACCCCCCCCAGAGAATATACAAATAATATTTGAAAATATAAAACCTTATAATAGATGGAGTAGGCAGTACTAAAAAAATACGTATAATTAAATATCTTCTTTTAAGCCCATGTTTCCCTTAACAGAGATTCTGGCGCTCTCCCCCTACAGGGATGAATTTGAACCATACTAATTTAGTTACACTTGTTTTCGTATAGATGTCATTGTGAGTGGTCCGTGGTCAGCGTTCCGCCTCATATTGACATCTAGGAAACCAAGGAAGTACTAGGACGGGAAAATTCGGTAAATTTTGCTTAGAGCCTTTTCATTCAGGCTTAAGGTTTTTTTACGAACCTGAAAATCTTCAGGCTCGGGACTCATAGCTTAAAGTCCCTCCCGCAGGACTTGCTCCTTCGATTTTTCCATCCTAAAAAAATCAATCGACCTCGGCCGGGTTTGAACCTGCGACCCTCGGGACCAGGGGTAAGGAGCATAACCACTAGCCCACCGCGGCCGATATAAAAACACGAAAAGAAGAGCAATAAAGGTTCATTCAACTGCTATTTCAGTTTTGTATTTGCAAAAAAACACAGCCTATATATTATCATACGTAACTACTAAAATTCAATTTAATTACTATATTTAGAACATCTTGCTACTGCTCTGAGCCAAAATTGTACTCTACACTTATTTCTGTCTGATGTATTTTTGCAGTAACCTCACAAACTTTCTCCCGTAAACTCCTCTTCTTCATTTCCTGGAAATGCAAGTAATTCTGTTTCTCGTTCCATCACTTTGTATTACTCTGACAGTAAGTAATTATATATTAGATTCTGATTTGAGCGCTGTCTCTAAAATGTGTATGACTCAACACATGGTTCAGAAAATACGACTGGTTGAGGAATTTTATTTCTACATAATTCTACTTCAGTGTCTAGCACTGAATATTTTAGTTGTCTCCAGACGTACGTTTATAATTCACAATCCTCAAATCACTGTTTTTTTTTAATTCTATTCAGGGGACTTCTAAAAAGGTCACTCCATTATTTGACTGTTTTGCAGTCTTTGAGCATCGACTCATGTATTCTATATGAAACTGGATGTTTCATCGCTGATACACTATACCAAGGGAATATATTTTATAAATTGGTTGTATTCAAAATGACCGCTTCTTACTCAATTTAATCTGTATATCTACAACTGGAATATTTCACGATAGACTTTTAATATTATTCAGAGGACCTCTGAAAAGAGGTCACTCCTTTTTTATTATGGTTTGCAGTTCTTGGTCATCGACTCATGCATTCTATATGAAACGGTATCATGATTCATCTATTAAATCAGGGTCTCACTGAAATACTCATTTAAAAAAACGGGTCCACACGAAATACTCATTTAAAAAAACGAGTCATTTAGTGCTATTTTGACTATAACAACAAATCTATATTCATTATGAAATCGGATCATCTCCAGATAGAAAAACAAAATCTGTGTTTCATGTGGGTCCATACAATTATACTCTATAGACGTTTTTATTTAATATCCATCCATAGTAATTCTGCCCGAAGGCAGATCCTTCACTGCAATCATAGCATTTTGATGCTATGCTTGCAGCTTTACTAGGGAATTGTGTAGGTGTGGTAGCTTCCCGTTGCTTTCCACACCGGTGAAGGATGATAATGATAATGATAATGGTATGGATGATAATGATAAGGATGATGGCCATATGATTTCGGGGACCGTTTGGGCCTTAACGTTTTCCTGACATTTGTCTTACAGGTGAGGAAAAACCCCGATACAACCCTCACGCCAGAAGAAGACAAGGACCTGCCCCCCGACCGGGAATCGAACCCGGGCCCGCTGCGTGACAAGGCAGAACGCTACCTCGACAACACACAGCGGTGGACTTATTTAATATATACTCCCTTTATTGAAAAATGATAATTACAAATGTTTTAATGTATCTATCCATGTAAATGGGAGTTTTGATTTTTTTTATTCTCCTATAAAATTCAAAAAGGTGGAGATGACTCCAATTCAAATTACTGATTCAATTTTAATTGAGAGATAAATTAATCAGAATAATAATAATAAGTTAATCATAATAATAATAATCATAAGTCCATCAAATACTACGCTTTATTTTACCTGGCAGATTTAAGGCCTTAAGGCCTTGCCTCCGACTCAACCAGGTTAGAACAAATACAAAATGTGCCGATACATCTAAATAACAATACTATTCTTATTTACAATAAATATGATTGACTAATATCGCAACCTTAGGTCTTACTTAAGAGCAAGTTCAAGAAAATTTTATTTCAAATGATGAAGGATATAAATCAGAAATAATAGAGGAAGTTACAAAAATATTTGTTGAAATTTGTGGAATTATACTTTAAGGAAGGAAAAAACATTACGAGTATTTGAGAATAAACTTCTCAGGAAAATGTTTGGACCAAAGAGAGATGAACAGACAGGTGAATGGAGAAGATACATAACAGTGAGCTACATGATCTTTATAGGAAACCAGATATATTAAAGCAGTCAAGTCTCGTCGACTGAGATGTGTACGGCATGTGGCACGAATGTGGAATGCAAGACGGACATTGAAACTTCCTGTGGGAAAACCAGAGGGAAACGCCCAGTTGGTACACCAAGAATGAGGTGCGAGAAAAACATTAACCATGATTTGAGGTAATATATTGTATAGGGGATAATTGGAAAACATTAGCTCAGGAAAGGGATGTGTGGAGAGCTTATGTCCGTGTGATCATTAACCTATAGTGCCAGTGAGTTAGTTAGTTATTCAAGTAATTATTTAGCTATTTTTAGTCACAAGATGAATTGGCAGCGCTCATTTTAACTCGAAGTATTATGCAGATCAAGTAATTCCAAATTAAACACATCATGCCAGCTGTCTTAAACACACAAATGTGGGACATTCCCTACAGATAACAACCAGCTATCCGAAATAGTCTCCAGAACTGCCTTTAATTGTGAGAACAGTACTGTTATTAACAAAGAAAGACTACATTGCTCATTATTATGAGAGTTTATAGGCCTACTAGCACTTTGCACGGAAATGTAAAGTAGAAGGTAACAAGATATAGGTCTTAAGAGCAAGATGAAGGAATGTGAGGTCACTGAGGCTTGAAAGCCGACGTAGAGTAATTAAGAAAAAAAAGTTATAATGCAGTTTGAGCGTTTCCGGTACTTTGCTAAAAAAAAAGTTCGAAGTAGCAAGCAAAGTTATAACAAGCGAAGCGAAGTCCAGTAGCGACTTCGTTCCCTGGATATTGGTTGAAAAGTGAGTTAGAACTTACTAACCGTAAAGTAAATTCTGTTCTTACAACTGAACTACAGCAGCCTAGTTCAATTCACATCTCCACTGTAGCATAACGTTCACTTGCCAGAATCCTTACGTTCACATTAATGTGCAGATTTTAACTTGGCATGAATATCATTTATCAGAGAGGCATTTTGATATTGAAGATCTTTTAGAAGATCATTCCACTTACAAGGGAAGGCTTCAGTAGGCATCGATGGATTTTGATGCGGATGTGAATGCCAAGTTTCTGAGAGCGAGGATCCCTCGCTGCAAAAATTTATATTTGATAAAATACATTATTTTAATATATGACAACACATCAACGTAGCCTTATGGACAGAGCTCCTGAACAGTTCATGAGGTTCCGAGAGATCCATTCCCTGTCAGACATAGGACTTTTTCTTTAAATGGAAATATTTTTATGGTCGCCTAAGGGGTAAAATATTCAATAGTATTAATAAGCTGTTGGTATATGCAAATTTATAATATTATTAAACGATAGCGAGGAGGTCTAAGGATCTACACGCAAATTAAATTGGGTAACACTAGAAATTGGGTTTGGAAGTAAGCATCAATAAAAGGAAATATATGGTCGCACAAAGAAATACATTATGTATCGGAAGTGAAAACAGTTATGAAGAAAAGGAAAATGAGAGAGAAGTATTGAAGAAGTGGGACGAGCGAAAATTTCAAATACCTAGGATTAAATAAGAATATTAATATCTAAAGATAATAATAATAATAATAATAATAATAATAATAATATAATAATAATAATATAATAATAATAATTTTAAAATCGCTGACGATGGCGCTAAGAAACTCTGAAACATATGTTCGACAAAAATAACTCTAAGAGGTAAGAATGAACAGACAAATTGTTTTAATTATTTTAATTAATAATAATGATAATAATAATCATAATAACGTTTAATTTATTCTGGCAGAGTTAAGGCCATAAGGCCTTTTCTTCCACTCAACCTGCACAAATTAAAATTACATATTTGACAATATAGATTATATATACGCTACACTAATTCTAAAGAATTAAAAATGTATTAAATATTACAAACGGAAATTTCACGTGAAAACCATATTTTATAGGATAATAATTATAGTAATAATAATAACACTTATGATGATAACGATAATAATAATAATAATAATAATAATAATAATGATAAATTATACGAGAAACACCAATTAATATATATATACCTTACACTGGATAATGATGAAGTCGAGGTTAGAACAAATATAAATTTAGATTTCTGTTAAAAGGTGCCAATGTCCGGCAGCTCCTTATTTCTTGTGGTAGCGAATTCCAGTTGCTAGAAGTGAACATAGTGTATGACATGGAGTGATGTGATTTTCTATGTTGCGGTATATTAAGTAAGAGACTATGTTGTGATCTTGTGTTTAAGTTATGGTTGGAGAATCAATGATCACCAACAGGAATGAGGCGCAGAAAGAAATTAAACAAATACATTTCTAGGAATACACGCTATTAAGCATTTCAGAGACTCTTGTCATCCAAACTGTTCTCAAAAATAAATATACTGAAAGTACATAAAAATGTTATTCAATTTATATTACATGGATGCGAAAGCTATATTTTGCCTCTGCTTCTTAAAGCATAGTTTGACCACTTCAACACTATTTGAACTTATTATACGGCACAGCGGAACGTTTACTTCCAGTCATGGCAGCACTGATGATGATTCGCACGGACGTAGATGCTAACCATGTATAGTCAGGAAAAAAAAAACAGCAAATGAAGCATTTACATCGTTCATCATTGGTAGTATCCCCGTATACAAACATTAATTGAAACTCACAGACTGACGCGAAGCGAGTGTTAGAGGAATGACACGCCGTTAGTTCAGAAATCATCCACAAACGAAGCAGGTCAACGTTCCGTTGTGTCGGATAAACACAGTAAAACTTGTTTAATCCGGAACGTGAATACTGCGAAAATCTGTCCCATGTGAACAAATGTATTGGTCCCGGCGAAATAATATTAATTTTACGTGTATTCATTTTGCATAAAACGGAATTTGTCCAACGCGGAAATGGACATATACAATTCACGAAAAAAAGTTTTAAAAAGCGGAATACAGAGAGAGAGAGAGAGAGAGGGAGAGAGAGAGGAGAGAGAGAGAGAGATAGAGAGGAGAGAGAGAGAGAGAGAGAAGAGAGAGAGAGAAGAAATAAATCAGTTTCCACTTCATTGAATACCCGATAGGTAAAAAAAAAACAATAAGGGGTGATTCCTGCCTCCGGGTGATTTCTACCTGTACCTGAATTTTTTTTTGACCTCACCTGTCTTACAAATAACCATTGCACTGTAAAATCTTAAATTAATTTAATTTCTGAGACGGATATTTTACAGGTAGAGTTCTGAACTTATGGAATAAAAATGGCTAAAACGTATTTAATATTGTCATTAAACGAAAAAGTGAAAGATAAGAAAATTTCTCAGTGCGCGAAATAATGACTAAATTTAAATGTGGAAAAACTCAAGTCTATGAGACTTTAAAGCACAAACGAAATATAATGAATGAACGCATTCAAGGAAATGGTCAAAAGAAGAGAAAGCTAATAAATAAATAAATAAATAAATCAAGGAAGTAGTGTGGGAATGTTTACAAGTGCACGGTAAAAAAAATCTCAAAATTTCCGGACCGATGCTCCAAAGTCAAGCTCTAGCTGTTGTTAAATCCTTAGGGAATAATGATTTCAAGGCATCTTCAGGTTGGCTGGACAGTTTAAAAGACCGCACAATGTAGTGTTGAATGAAATTTGCGGGGAAACAACGGATGTGGACAAAAGTATAGTTAGTGAGCGAAAACCTAAACTGCATACTTTAATTTCAGGATACGCGCCTAAGAGACAATTTTAACGATGACGAAATTGGACGTTTTTCGTGCGTTACTGTCGAAGTCGCTCGTACATACTATACTTCACTTTTCGACGACAGCGGAACTACGAGTAATCTAAGGTACGTAAAGAAATACATACACGGTACTCTATAATGTAAGATTATTAATAAGTTTTAGTTTTTTACAATGCGGAATTTTGTCTAATGTGGGGAATAAATTGGTTCCATGCGATTCCGCTTTGAGCAAGTTTTACTGTATTTTAATTCACTTGTTCCCATCATAATATAAACACATAACCGAGAAATACTTAATTCTCGCTGTATATCTATATCGAATACCTCACTCTATTACAAATCCTTCCTTGTTTTGGACATCCGTCTCTGCCCTTTTATATCAAGTACTAGCGTATTAAAAATAAGCATAGGACTAATGAATATTTCCTTAGATAATATAATATAGAACCAAGTTCTACTCCTCTATCTCAGTTTAACCTCTCTCCTTATAATATATATTTTTTACATGCCAGGCCACACACCACCCGGCTACCTGTAGGGAGAGAGTTTTTTTTTTCAAAGTGTTGAACACACACACACACACTTTTTGACCACACAAGGACATGGGAGGTATTCCCGAATGAGTGATCAGCTCAATGTCTGGGCATCCTCCGAGACAACACAACATAAGACGAAACATACCATTAACACACATTCATACGAATATGATAATGATGGTTATAATGGCTAGATGATGTTCGGGGACTGTTTAGGCCTAAAGTTTCCTGACATTCGTCTTGCAGGTGAGGAAAAACTTTGAAACAAATCACCAGGAAACTTGTCCTGACCGAGGATTGAACGCGGGCCTGTAGCGAATAAAGCAGTAACGCTACTCCGAGACTTGGAACCAAGTTCTAGGGACATATTTATTATTCTTTAAGATGTTATATTTTCATTACCTAATCAATGGTCTATCAAATTCTAGATTTATTATCATTATTATTAATATTATCATTATTATCATCACGGTATGGACACCTCATAAGAATGGAAGAAGAGAGAATACAAAAGAAGATCCTTAATTGGAAAGCTAATTGAAGAAGAGGAAGATGCAGACCTATAGAGAACGTTGGATAGATGGAGTAAGGAGAAGTTTGGAAGCTAGAGATTTGAGAGAAGAAGATGCTTTAGACGGGAACCACTGGCGACAAATCACTTTGGGTTGAAGGTGAAACACTATTGTGGAATATTCCTAATAAAAAAATCATTATTATTATTATTATCATCATCATCAAAACTTATTATCACAATTATCATTATTATTATCATAATTATTATCAAAATTATTATCATTAACTAATATTTTAATATATGTTATACTTTCTTTACGAGCTCTATTCTGTGAAAAGGTAAAGTGATCCCTCTACAGGCCTCAGGTGGCCCTTGGGGTAGTGAGAGGTCAAGACTCCCACTTTTTCTTGACAATCGGCTCTTGATGTCAGCCGGGTTGCCAGCCCTACGTGACGGCCGCCTTTACCCCCAGAACAAGCGTCTGGTATTGATTTCCGTTAGAGGCTGAGTCGGCACCAGGGCCATAGTGCCGCTGGAAGGTTTTGGGTCAGTTTAAAATCCTGACCCCACTGGGACTCGAACCCTCGACCTTCCGGCTTGTAGCGCAGTGCCGTAATCACTATGCTACGGCGTGCCCCCTGTTCTGTGTATTATTTGTAATCAATAGCTACACATAATTCATAATTATTAATATCTGTTTAATTTAACCCTGAAGAAATAAGAGAGAGTACTTTACGGTTATAACTTCATAAAGTAAAAAAATATTATTACTTACTTACTCACTGGCACTATAGAACCCGTAGGTTCATGGCCGCACGGACATAAGCTCTCCATACCACCCTATCCTGAGCTAATGCTTTCCAATCATCCCCTGTATAATCTACTTCCCTCAAATCATAGTTAATGTTATTCTCCCACCTCATTCTTGGTCTACCAACTGGGCGCTTTCCCTCTGGCTTTCCTACAAGAAGCTTCCATGCTAGTATTTCATTTCCCATACGTGCAACATGTCCTGCCAAACGCAGTCTACGAGACTTAACTGTTCTTATTATATCTGGCTTCCTATAAAGACTACGTAGTTCATTGTTATGTAGTCTTCTCCATTCACCTGTCTGTTCATCTCTCTTTGGTCCAAAAATTTTCCTAAGTACTTTATTCTCAAATACTTGTAATCTCCTTTCCTCTCTTAAAGTAAGAGTCCATGTTTCGCACCCATATAATATAACTGATTATTATTATTATTATTATTATTATTATATTATTATTATTATTATTATTATTATTATTATTATTATAAAGGTAAAGTGATCACACAACAGGCCTCAGGAGGCTCTTGGGGTAGTAGGAGGTTAAGGCTCCCACTTCTTCTAGACAATCGGCACTTTATGTCAGCCGGGTTGTCAGCCCTGCGTGACGGCCGCCTTTACCCCAGAACAAGCGTCTGGTACTCATTTACGTTAGAGGCTGAGTCGACCCCAGGGCCATAGTGCCGCCAGAGGGTTTGGGTCAGTTTAAAAATCCTGACTCCAACGGGACTTGAACCCTCGTCCCTCCGGCTTGTAGCTCAGTGCCTTAACCACTACGCTACGGCGTGCCCCATTATTATTATTATTACTATTATTATTATTATTATTATTATTATTATTATTATTATTATTATTATTATAAAATATGTAGAAAACTAGGTCTTATTTTAATTTATAACTTTGGGGTTGTATGTTTAAGCTTTTGTCACGGGAGCGAGCATGAAGAGATGATGGAATTAAACAAGCAGTGTGCCTTGGATCTGCATGCGCAATTCTGCAAACTGGAATCCCAGTGACAGCGAAGAGGCCTTGCGGGTTATTATCCGATACACCGCTGTGCCCACGACAGCAGCTCGATATTTCAGCGTCATAAATCTACCAATATTACAAAATGACAACATATGCAAGATACAGAAAATTTAATTAATCTTTTCCATTTTTCTATTGATATTTCGAATGGAAAAACTGATTGCAATTCAGTATATTACAGAAATCAACTCTCTTAATTTCGGTCTCGTTTATTAAAAATGGCATTTAATAAGAATATGAGGAAGTTGTAGGGGCTTCTCTCTCTCTCTCTTTTTTTTTTTTTTTTTTTTTTTTTTTTTTTTTTTTGGTTAGACGGTGACTTACCGTCCGGTGTGCCGCATTCAAACCCACTGGGTTACCTGACAACTAATTCCTTGTTGGCTATCAAGTAGGGGTTCTGGATTACATAACCCTAGCCTTTTGGTGACAATTTAACTCATGCCCCAAATGGGAGTCAATGACAAATCACATTTCAATTATTTTTATGTACAACCAATCACAGTCGTGTTTCGCCTAAAATTTACCAACTAAAGTTTATCATAATAAAGAAATCGCCTCCTTTTTAACATTCTGAATAGGCCATAGCATTATTTTGCAGTGACTGACTCTCTAAGAAATACGGCTACCAGATTGTATATATAGTGCATGAATGTCAACACATAGCGCATGCGGGAGTTAATGTAAAGGCATTTGTAGCAATTTATTATACCACCAAAAAAAAAAAAAAAGAAACCACTGTTTGCACTTTCTTAAATGTATTTTTTCCGAGATAATAACATTCCAGAAAAATATAATTGTCATATTTAAATCATAGGACTTCAGAAATGAGTTAATATACAGTTTGGTGTGTTTCATTTTTTTTTTTTTTTTTTTTTTTTTTTCCACTAGAGTCCATTCTTACAATATTGCGTTCCTTTGGCAATAAATAATATGATCTGGTTGCAGTGACAAACAAAAGAAGCAAATGAAGCTTACCAATCGTTTCTCATTTGTTTTCAAACATCGCCGTTTACATTAAATACATAAATATTTTAAAATAACTATATTTAAATAATGATTTGTGAGTAAACAGCTTAATTTTATTCGTTACATAGTCCTAACAAATACCACTCTTGATTTCCAAATTCTCTAGATAAATTGGAAATCACCGGCATTACTTATGATAAATGTTTCGCCTGCAGCTCCAACTTGTAATAAATGGTGGACGTTTTCACCTTAGAAGAGGGCGTCAAAAACTGCATCGCCGGCAAGCAGAGAGTCCGAAAGCCAGACGGTGCAGAATGAGCCTCACTCTTTCAGGCGAGTAAACCTCGCACGATTTATTTGATGATTCCCCTTAACCGGCTAGTCTATGTTATAAACATAGTCTAACCAATTGTTGCATGAAGGGAAAGAGCTCCATAGGACTTGACAGTTCAGCCAGCAAGGGCTGAATGTCCCGGAGCACTTACTCTGCACGCTCACTCAAAATTCCTGCTGGCAACTTTCAGCTCCGTTCTTGAACTGTGCTGTTCACTTTGAATGTTCCGGAAGAAGTACCAGACTGTAAGGCTTGTTTGAAGGATATAGTTGGAGCGATCCACACCGAGGTGAAGGTCTTTCGTTGAGGTGGAGTTACTCTAAATTTTTGTTTGGGTTTAGCTGCCCTAACATAAACTTCAAGTGCTGCCTTAAAAACAGTGCAAGCGAGGTGACCGGACCCCTCGCAATTTGCACATTTAAGTAAATTAGAGTATCTTTGCGCATGGGCCTTAAGGGTACAATCTTCGTGCCCGTGTTCCCCAGCGCAGATTACACAACGTGGGTCCGGTTACAGGCAGGAAAATTATGGTTGAAAGACTGGCACTTGTAGCACTGCTTTAGTCCAGCCCGAGGTTTATATGGTTCTATGACTACAACCATATATAAAAGGCGCTTCAATTAATAGATTTTTAGAGCATCATTAGTTCGCTCGAGTTCCAAAATAAAAATTGGGAGCGGTACAGCCAAATTATTTACTGTCTTAGTAATTTGCTCAACAGATTTGAGAGGAAATCCCAAGGAAAGAATCTGCTCTTTAATTTCATTTGTGGGTATCTTTGCAGGCAGCCTTTTAAGTACGACCTTCAATGGAAGTTCTTTTTTAAGTTGGAAGTTATAATACTCATTTTTCAAGGAAATAAAATACTCCTTCAACTTAGCAAAAATCTTCCAATGAAGACGTTCTTTGTGAATTTTTTAGAGACGGCTTTAATATCCTAGGTCATATAGCGTCTATATATTGCATTTCTTTGTACTAATATTTAATTATCTACAAGTCTTTCACTGCAATCATAGCATTCTCATGCTATGCTTAGCAATTTTATTAGGGAATTATAGGTGTGGTAGCTTTCCGTTGCTTTCCACAACGGTGAATGGTAATGATGATGGTCACATGATTTTCAGGGACCGTTGGGTCCTAAGCGTCCTGACATTTGTATTACAGGTGAACAAAACCCCCGAAAAAAAGAACCTCACCCAGGAAGTCAGTCCCGATCAAGAATCGAACCTGGGCCCGATGCGTGACAAGGCAGGACGCTATCTTGACACCACAGCGGTATGTCTATATATACATATATATATATATATTAGTATTATGCCACCGTGTTATCATTTATGACATTTCTGGCTTTCGCCTCTGGCACTGGCAGAATTGTAATCTATTTCTTAGATTGGGGCACTTGGAAGGCAAATTACTTTACCCCGATGATGTGATGGGTGATAAATAATAATGAAGCGCCAGGAGAGTTCTTAACCTGAACTTAACCTAAATTCAAGTTCATGGGGTCCCCCAGGAATAATTTCCTTTAAGGAAAATTTTCTATCATCTGACCGGGAATCGAACCCGAGACCTCATGAACTGTGGGCAAAAACGCTGACCACTAGCCCATATATATATATATATATATATATATATTTTAGAATTTTGGAGACGTCAGTTATTACCGGAAAGATTTCTAAATTCAAATCGGGAAAGTTTGGCATGCTACGAGTTATTGGTAAATCCAGAAAATTGGATAAACCTCGGTAAATGTCTGGACAAAACGCGGAAAAATAAGGACAACACTCATTCATGAAATAAATATATGTTATCAAAATGCAATAACATTAATTCTTAACAATTATACATAAATTAATTAGTGTATAATGCTATTGTGATATTATTTAATTGTAATATTATTGTGTTTTCTTTATGTAATTGTAATGTTATTGCTTTTTTTGTTGTTTATTTTTCTTTACACTAGTACCAATTATTACTTTATTGTAACGGACTGTCAACAGCACGTACGGCTTACTGCCTGTGCGACCCATATTTGTAAATAATATTGTAAATTTCTTACTTTTTGTCTAATAAAGTCCTACTATATATATATATATATATATATATATATATATATATATATATATATGGTGTTTTGAAATGGTGAATATGATGAAATATGTCCTGATAACAAACTTCCAATTCGGTATTTATCTTGATGATTGAGAGAAAGTAGGAAGGAACCTCAGTCAGGTTGGTCGGTATCGGTACATGAACACAGGACTTTCCGAAAACGAGTCCCAAACGCTACCGCTTGAGCTAAATCGCTCAGTCTTTGTGAATACTAAATGAAACTGATTCAACAAATTTGTAAAATTTAACAATGGAAGAACAAAGCCACCTGCTTTTTATGAAAGCATGTTAAGGAAAATCTACGCTAGGTTATACCAGAGGCTTCCAAACTTCATATACTCTTCCATGAGCCACTGTTTTTTTTTTACAATTAATTAATATGGTGACTTGACTTTCACTTCGCTTCTTGTCTTGTCTTGTAAGCCCTTGTTTCCCACAACGAGATTTAGGCGCTCTCCCCCTACAGGGAAGAAATTAAACCATACTAATTTAGTTACACTTGTTTTCGGACAGATGTCGATTGAGTGGCAGTTGGTCAGCGTTCCGCTTCATACTGACATCTAGAAAAACCAAGATAGTACTAGGACGGGAAAAATTCGGTAAATTTTGCTTAGAGGCCATTTTATACAGGCTTAAGATCTTTTACTAGCCTGAAAATCTTCAGACTCGGGATCCACGGCTTAAAGTACCACCCGGAGGACTTGCTCCTTGGATTTTTCCTCCTAAAAAATGCATCGATCCTGGCCGGGTTGCACCCGCTACCCTCGGGACCAGAGGCAAGGAACATAACCACTAGCCCACCGCGGCCAATAACTTAATAATAATAATAATAATAATAATAATAATGAAATAGTAATAATAATAAAATAATAATAATAATAATAATAATAATAAATTTACTACTTCGCGTACATATTTCAACAACGAATCAACTTATAGAAAATGATATTACATTAATGATATTATATTAATCATTATTATATTATTATTATTATTATTATATATTATTATTATTATTATTATTATTGTGATGTATTGTAATAGCAAGCGTTTGGATTTCACGGGTAACGGCGGTAGTATTGGTGGAAATATATTCGTCAGTCGTTGAGTCGCGAGTTGAAAGATCGGTGAATGATCCATGCGTCTGGACCTCCATGACCGGAAGATTCTGTACGTATTTAGCCCTCCTGCTCAGAGGATTCGACTTCCGAAGCTTCAATACCAGAAGTGTCTCGACTGGAAGCTGAGAAAGTTCCACCCTGGGTTTTATAAACCGTGTCCGGAAGTTTATCAGTTGTGTTTGGACAGTGATACAGTCAAGTATGATAGGAAGAAAGTGCGGCAAGTGAAATCATTAGAGACTGGAAATAATTGAGCGGCAAATAAACTGTAAAGCAAGATTAATTTTTGCAGCAAGTTGTGTGTAAAGTGTCACTGAAAGTTCATGTGAATCAGATAAAGTTATTGTTAAAGTTTTACTTGACATCTGTTGTGTCAAAAGGTAAACTGATCCCACTGCAGACCTTGGGATAGTAGGAGTTTAAGGCTACCTCTTTTTCTAGATAATTGACACTTGATGTCAGCCGGGTTTGTCACAGCCCTGCGTGACAGTCGCCTTTACCCCCAGAATAAGTGCTTGGTACTCATTTAAGTTAGAGGCTGAGACCCCAGGGCCATAGTGCGGCCAGAAGGTTTGGGTCCGTTTAAAAACTCTGACCCCACCGGGACTCGAACCCTCGATTTTCCTGCTTGTAGCGTATATAACTGTTGTGTTATTAAACGAAAACAAGGTGAGAACGACCACCAGGTAGCGCGCGACATTATTGCCTGTGTCGTAGCCTAGCGGTTTAAGGGATCATGGCTTGATGCAGAGCTATGGACTTGCTTTGATTCGAGTCACCATGGGGGAAGAAATCGTCTCAACTGGAGGTTCATGCCAGTTAACAAAATTAGTTGTATTTCTCATAAACAAATAAAATGCAGTTATAGGAGCAGTTGGATATCTTCAAGACTTCTTTAGGAATTAAATGAGACATAATCAGTTGTGCGTTAAATAAATAAAAAAATGGCTAATGTTTATTCTATAATAACACTGAGCAACAAAAATAAACTTTTTTTTGTCTCAGAAAGAAAAATATGCGATTCGGATAGTATTTTTTGTCTTGAATTCAAATGTCATACGAGTTTTTCTTCATCACGCAAGGTTTCTGAGAGGTAGGCATTTATAATTTCAAACAATTTAATATTTTCTACATTCGTAACTACACAATAATCGAACATTCGGACTCACCTAGAAAGTAAGAAATTACGATTTTCTGCTATATTTCGCCTGTAGAGCGTCCCTTTTGATGGTCCAACAATAATCGGCCAGCATATTAGGATACCATTTGCCTTGATATATCTTTTCCGTAGCTGAAATCTTCTGATGAAAGTGTTCCCCGTGCTCATCGCTAACTGCGCCAAGATAATAAATGGACGAAAAAACGTTTATTAAAATAATGATTATTTAAATCCATTAATTTAAATTGTAGTAAAAACTGTGGGTGATGGAGAAATTCCGAATACATATTTAAAACACGATAAAAAAAACTGAATTAAGTACAACTATTGGTATTCATGAGACAAAAATCATGTTGACCAGTGTAATTCACGGAACATCAGCGAGGGTTCGCGGAAATTTTATTCTTAATCAAATCCATCAGGTTGCCAATACAACATTTATGGTATTCTCTCCTTCATTGGCGTATTGTAACCTACTTTTGAGATTGGGGGAGCCTGGAAGGAGGGTTAGGCTCACCCGGATTATATGAGAGGTGGCGATGAAGGTGAAGATGCGCCAGGAGAGGTCTTGCGGAATTGATATTCATTTAAAAATATTATTGGACAAATGAATGTTCAGTTTACGTAAACATTTTTATGGAAACTCGACTAAATGTAAGGAGACAAACAGTCTAGAAGTGCATTGTTACACGGTCTTTCATACAAAGTAAAGTAGGTCGTAAAGTGGTCACATGAGGTTCGGAATTGTTACCACAACAAAAGCTAGCTCTTAGTTTTACTCACAGCTAGTTGTTATGTTACTTTTGATATATATGTTATGTTTTTTTCATGTACGGACTTCTCTTCTTTACTTCCAATGTTTATAGGATGACTTTTTATTTCTCTTCTTTTGTGTTTGATGGCTAGGCTATTTGTCTTCCTATCTATTTTCGTTTTCACCCCCTTTCACCAATCTTTTGTTTACGATCTCCTAGCTTTATATATCAGATCATCACTCATCGCTTCGATAGGGCTATTTTCACACACACACACACACACCACACACACACACACACACACCACACACACACACACACACACGCACCCACACACACACACACACACACACACACACACGAGCGCGCATATTCTCATTTAGATATAATCCCTAATTATTATAATGCTTCAAAATATTCATTAATATATATATTAAAAAAAATCTTTATACAGTAAAACTTGTTCAAAGCGGAATCGCATGGGACCATTTTTTTCCCACATTAGACAAAATTCCACATTATAAAAAAAAAACGAAAAAAAAAATAAATCAAGCTTAGATTATAGAGTACCATATGTGTATTTTTTACATAGCTTGAATTAATTGTAGTTCCGCTGCCGTTGAAAAGTGAAGTATAGTACGTGCGAGCAATTTCGACGGTAACGCACACAAAAAAAAAACAATCCGTTTCATCAGCGTTTAAAAATGTCTCTGAGTCCCATATCCTGAAATTAAAGTATGCAGTTTCTGTTTCCACTCACTAACTATACTTTCGTCCACATCCTTTGATTTCCTGCAAATTTCATTCCACACTACATTGTGTCATCTTTTAAAACTATCCAGCCAACCTAAAGATGCCTTGGAATGGTTATTCTCTAGGAATTTAGCAACAGCTAGATCTTGACTTTGGAGCATCGGTCCAGAAATTAGGAAGTTTATCTTCAATTAGTCCACCGCTGTGGTCTCGAGGTAGCGTGCTGCCTTCTCACGCAGCAGCAGGCCCGGGTTCGATCCCCGGTCGGGACAGTTTTTTTGGGGTTTTTCCTCACCTGTACGACAAATGTCAAGAAAAACCTTAGGGCCCAAACGGTCCGCGAAATCATATGGTCATCATCATTATTATCATTATCATCATCATCATCATCATCCTTCACCGGTGTGGAAAGTAACGGGAAGCTACCACACCTACAATTCCCTAGTAAAGCTGCAAAGCATAGCATGAAAATGCTATGATTGCAGTGAAATACCTGCCCTCGGACAGAATTACTATGGATGGACCTTCAATCACTTTTACTTTTTCGTTTAATGACAATGATACATACGTTTTAGCCATCTTTATTCCGTAATTTCAGAACTCTATGCTACCTGTAAAAGATCAGTCTCAGAACTTAAACTAATTTAGGATTTTACAGTGCAATGGTTATTTGTATCTGAAAGAAAATTTCAGGTACAGGTAGAATCTCTACTTCACCCGACGCCAGGAATCATTCCTTATTGTTTTCTTGGCCTAACGGGAATTCAATCAAATGGTAACTAATTTATTTATCTGTCTTTCCGCTTTATATTTTTTCATGAATTCTGTAGAAATATCCTTCCGTTTTCGCGTTGGACAGATTCCGTTTTATGCAAAATAAATACACGTAAAATTACTATTATTTCGCCGGGACCAATACATTTGTTCGCATTGCACAGATTTCGTCATTATTCACGTTCCACATTAAACAAGTCTTACTGTGTAGTGAAGGTTATATTAAAGATCCACCGCAGTGGTCTCGAGGTACGTTTCTTGCCTTTTACGCAGGAGGCCTGTTTCAATCCCCGGTCGGGACATGTTTTCCTGGGTGCCTTTTTTTTTCGGGATTTTTCCTCACCTATAAGATATATGTCGGAAACACGTTTATGGGTTAAATAGTCCCCCAACATCATCTTGGCAACGCAATCATTAACCGTATCATACACCTCTTGTTTAGATGAATGACTGAATGGTTTGCCTTGTTTTAAATGTTCGTAATGTCTCGGAAATTATCCTACATTTGAGAAAATGAAACTGTAAATTTGGCAAAAATCATTAAGAAACATAACAAATTAAATTTTAATAATATTAGGCCTAGAGCGAATGAAATAGAATGCTCGAATATATACACAAATAGGCTATAGGGGTTTTCAAGCGTTAATGCAATAGATGTAAATTTTACATTAGAAGAACCACTATAAATTTAACACAAGATTTGGCAAACATTTGAAATACTTAAAATCCAAAGAGGAAAAATCACGTTTTGTAAAATAAATATTACAGGACACCAATTCAGGAAGAAATTGAAATGTTAATGGTCCACAGCTTGCGAACTATACGGCCACAAGTTGTAAAATATCTCTAATACTATCAACTAGATGACGTAGTATGTTTGTAGTTCCAACATCTTATTTTTGTTTTATTGCGAGATCTCACGATACATTTCGTTACTACGCAGTACATCAGTATATTATTTATATTAAGGGACATAACCACAGTATTAGTTAGGATGGAAAATTTCAACATCGTAGATCTGATCGGAGATTGTGGATAATAAGCAAACTGCAATAGAATAATGCAACGATCGTGAACGTCTACTGGAGATTATAGAGTGTTCCCTTTGTCGGATTGTTTTTAAACGTTTCTCGTCCTACTAGAGTAAGACGTTTCTTATTTTCGATAAAAACATGCGGAAATAAGAATGTTGATTAAAAAATTTACATTTTCTGTATCTATAACCTAAAGGCACCCGATATGTGGGCAGACCTAGAAAGAGATGGGCTGAAGTCGGAACGGGTCAACAGACCTAATCCATGAATGCAGATGATGATGATGATGATTATGATATATATATATATATATATATATATGTTGTGTGTTGTGTGTGTGTGTGTATGTATCAGGCTTTTATTTTTCTTTTCATATCATAGGCCTATATATATATATATATATATATATATATATATATATAGGCCTATGATATGAAAAGAAAAATAAAAGCCTGATACATACACACATATATATATATATATATATATATATGCCTATGATATGAAAAGAAAAAAATATATATACTCAGGCATTTATCTTTCTTTTCATATTATAGGCCTATATATATAATAGGCCTATATGCCTATGATATGAAAAATAAATGCCAGAGTCGGGATTTGAACCCGAGTCTCTAAACTCGGTACGTTTAGCGTTCTAACCATCTGAGCCACTCAGGTATCCTAACACGAACATTTGTTTTTCTTATATATGTATTTTCTTATATATGTATTTCTTATATATGTAGTATTCCCAATTTACAATTATGTATATGTATCTACGGAGAGAGGGGGAAGGGTGAAAGTGTGAGAGAGATATGGCGTATTCAAAATTCGGCAAGTTTTCTTGAAAATATGGAAAGAGTAACATAGGCCTACGTTAACAAAATATACACACAATAGAAGGAAGAACTGGTAACATTGTAACTGCATGCGTCACCTGGCTGATTATTGGGTCGTGACTGGAGGAAGCACTGTTAATCAATGAGAACTGCACATCCCACAACAGGGATCCCAGTCGTCTTACTGCGTCTACTTGTACTTAGAATGCCATTTTTCTCAACGTACCGTAGTTTACTTTTTAAGATTATGCTAGAGAGTTCAAGTGTTTTTTATCCTTAGTAAGTTTCCAATGTAAACTTCTATTTCATCTAACGTTAAAACTATTTATTCAATCATCTCTTAGTTTCTAATAATGTTGTTCTGTAATTTGGAGTATTTCAGTCATATATTGTAAAATTAGAAAATGTGAAAATGATTTTCTCTCTCTCCTCTCTCGTCTCTCTCTCTCCTCTCTCTCCTACGTACCACAAAATCCATTATGAACTATCCAAAGTCGAAAAGTGACGATATTTCACAAAGTATATGTTCAAATTAAAAAAAAATCATACGAGGAAAAATGTATATTAAATATTCAATGGTAGATTATATAATATGCAAGCAATTAAATTGGTATGAGCATGTACGACGAATGCAAGTAGAAAGTGTTACTTTGACACAAACATTGGAATTGTATCCATCCGGAAGAAGAAAGAAAGAAAGGAAGACGTCGTAACTCGTGGATGCAAGAAATAAGAACTGGAATGAGAACAAGAGGATTGGAGGATATGGAGTGAATGCACAGACATGAATGGAGAAGAAAAATAAAACTTTAGGTACAGAAAAATGTATGAACATTGACACTCTTATATAAATAAATAAAATATGGAACTGGAAAAATACATTTAATTTTATCAAATGCATTTTCAATTACGTTACTGTTATTTGTTAGTGACAAAAAGCTTACATCTACTTCTCTCTTCCATACTTTTCTTGTACTCATATTCTCCTGCTTTCACATCTCAACTAAAATTGTGTAAACACGAGTACAAAGAGAATAATTAAAACGTACTTGAGAGATTACAGTTTCGAGTTTTCTGGTTTATCATACAACCTAATTAATTATTCTATCTTTCACATGCATGCTGCTCATTTTTACTATTTTATACGGTACTTAAAAACAAAACGAAACAAATTAACAAATTAATTCACTCATCCCTGAGGAAAACCAGATAAGTTCAAAATTGGCACAAACAAGGTAGGTAGATATATCTCTTTTTTCTCAGTCAACTTCCACTCTTTTAGACTTATCCAAAACAAAAAAATTCTATTACAGCTAATAGAATGAAGAATTGACTTACTTTGTTATTACCAAATGAAGTTTATAAAGAACATTGTCCATTAAAAAAATTAAAAAATGATATAAATTGACATCTGTTTTTTTTTTCGGGGACGAATGAATTATTATTAAGCAAGTAAAACTCTGCTGACAGGAATGGTTTATTCATATTAGAGATATTTAAATGAATATGCACCGTCACATTCGAACCCATGACCCAAATAACTGGAGGATATATAATGCGGTAATATCGTAGAAAGACACATAGAACGTGTGCAGAGCACAGAAGCCCGGAATCGATTGAGCCTCCCCGAAACTACGTCCCTGCAGCCTCATTCCCCCCAATTCAAATCTTGTTTTGTAACAAACTGCATTAAGATTCAAACTTTGTATTCATTAACGTCAGAACTGCTACTTAGTAAAAAAACACCAATCAGCAGTGTTGTCTTCATATCCCTATTAACCCCCCCCCTTCTTGTAACATTTGTAACCCGTTAATATAACTTAATTCTCATAAAACCATTACACTTCTCATTACACTGAGCAACAAAAAATTAACTTTTTTTATGTCTCAGAAAGAAAAAATAGGTAATTCTGATAGTATTTTTCCTCCTGATTTCAAATATGATATCGGTTTTTTCTCCATCACGCAAGTTTCCAAGAATCAGGAATTTATAATTTCAAACACTTTAATATTTTCTACATTCGTAACTACACAATATTCGAACATTCGGACTCACCTAGAAAGTAAGAAATTACGATTTTCTGCTATATTTCGCCTGTGGAGCATCCCTCTTGATGGTTCAACAATAATCGACCAGCATATTAGGATTCCATTTGCCTTGATATCTCTTTTCTATAGCTGAAATCTCCTGAGTTAACTCATTTGGTTTTATTTTACAATGGACAAATGAACGAAAAAAGTTTATTAAAAACATAATGATTTAAATCCATTAATTGAAATTGAAATATAAACAAAACTGTGGGAGATGGAGAAATTCCGAAATACACAATTGAAAACACGATAAAAAAACTGCATTAACTATTGGTACTCATGAGACAAAAATCATGTTGACCTGTGTTATCAAAGACGATCACAAATTGATCTTTCTTTTATTGCTAAGCAACACAATACCACAATAACTCGTTGGCACTATCGAACCCAGATATTCATGGCAGCGCGGACATAAGCTCTCCATACATCCCTATTCTGATATGTAACTTTTTCTAATAATTCTCTGTAAATTTTACCTTCCACAAATCCTGGTGATGTTATTCTTCCATCTTATTTTTTATCAACCTACTATACTGGACGCTTTCCATCTGAATTTCCTACAAGGAATTTTGGAGTCCAACTTACATCCGCCATTTGTGTCACGTCCTACTCATCGTAGTGTACGAACGTAACTCTCCGTATTACATCTGATTTCATGTGGAGATCATGGAGCTCATTGTTATGTGAAAATTGGATAAACTTGGGAAAATTTCTGGACAAAACACGGAAAATAAGAACAACACTCATTCATGAATAAATACATGTTATCAAAATGCAATACCATTAATTCTTAATAAGTCTACATAACTTAATTAATGTAGGCCTATAATGTTACTGTACTTGTGTTTTCTTTTTGTTTTACTTTATACTATTACCAAATATTACTTTATTGTAACGGACTGTCGACTGTCAACAGCACGTACGGCTTACTGCTCGTACGACCCATATTTATAAATAACATTGTATATATCTTCGTTTTAGTCTAATAAAGTCCTACTACTACTACTACCACCCATTGTTATTTAGTCCTTCGCATTCCTTACTTTTTCTTCTCTCTATGGTTCAAAAATGTTCCTAAGAACTAGATTCTAAACAATATTATTAATCTTTTTTCCTTACTTAAATTAAGGGATCATGTTTTGCATTCATATAATATAACTGGAAGAATAACTGTTGCATATTTTTTTAATTTAATGTTTTTAAGGGAATTTAGAATGATAAGCATCCCTGTAATGGATAATAGCATGTGTTTCAGAGTTGAGCATATATTCAATTTTTTCAATAGGCCTATATAATTCTTATTGTAATTATTGTATAACAGTCCGTTTTCATTACATAATGTATTCCTTCATGTGTTCATGTATCTAGCTTTATTGATATTTACTTCCAGCCCCAATTTCACTGCGTTACTCATTAGAAGGTGCATGTTGACAGTATCACATTGAGAACAGAAATTGTATTTATTGATACTTTAACGCCTAAGATCATCGCGTATAGAAACTATGTATTCAGTCGGTTGTGAATTTTTATTATCGTATTGTGTCACGTACATTTTGTATTTGCCTACAATAAAACTGATTTAATTTCAATAATATTATGATTACTGATTACGTTGAAATGCTTCTGGTAATGAAAATATAAAACCACTTTTCCTGATAACTGATATAAACTAGGGGGGGGGGGGGGAATGATCTGATTGAGATACACAGATATCTCACAAATTCGAATCTGAAACTTTATCGGTAGGTAGAATCCATATATATTTTGTTACATCTAAGTTTTCTTCGGTATTACCATTCCTTTTTTTAAGGAAGGAGAAAATGTAACGAGCATCTGAGAATAAAGTTATTAGGAATTATTTTGGACGAAAGACAGGTGAATAGGCAGGCGAATGGAGAAGACTACTTAACAGTGTGTTACATGATCTTTATAGGAAGCCAGATATGTTAACAATTAAGTCTCGTAGAGTGCTACGGGCAGGACATGTGGCACAAACGGGGAATGAAAGAGGGACATGGAAGCTTCTTGTAGGAAAACCAGAGGGAAAACGACCAGTAGTAGACCGATAATGAGGTGGGAGAATAACATTAACCATGATTTGAGGAAGTGGATTATACATGGGATGATTGGAAAACAGCAGCTCAGGGCAGGAATGTATGGAGAACTTATATCTTATCATATATATATATATATATATATATGTGTGTGTGTGTGTGTGTGTGCGTGCGTGCGTGCGTGTGTGTGTCTGTCTCCCTGTCTGTCCTTCTTTTACGGATAACTCAATCATTCCTATCTTTCAGCTCATTGATACCAAAAAGATCGGGATAAGTAGATTCCAGGAAGACGCCAGGTAATCAGCTCGGGATATTTTGAAATAATTACGATATATATATTTTTTTACTTATTCAACCAAACATAAAAACACATTTCATTTATTTAGGCGTAGCTGCGCACGCCGGGTATTAGCCAATAAGCTATATTGTATAATTAGACACACATTTAAGTGATATATTTTTGGTTGAATGCAGGCTTTCACGGCCGGTAATCATAAATGGCGAGTACTTCTAGGGGTAGTTTCTGGCCTCCGACCAGGAAACTACACCTAGAAGTACTCGCCACCGAAGATGCCTTCTGCAGCTGAGGGAGAAACGTCTGGTAGAAACACAAGTAATGGATCATGGCCACAAAGCCCAGAATCACTCAACATTATGAATCTTATTTTTCGTTTCCATCTGATTTATTTAAAATATTAAATAAATTAAAACAATTGTTGTATCCTATAGGATACATTACCAATTTAAGTGTTAATGTTTGACTATGTTTTTATAAACATAAGTCTGTTTTAGTTGAGGAGGGCTAATACGTACAACAGGCACGAATTTTATAATTTTAATATTCTAGAATAAAGTCTGTAACATGATTGGGGATTTGTCTTTTAGCATATTCTATATGATTAAAGGGTAGGGGTGAGAACTTCTGATTACAGTTCATGGGGCCCCGGGTTCGATTCCCGGTTAGACCACAGAATTTTTTTTTTCTTAAAGGAAATTATTTATGTGGCCCCTCACGTTCTGGATTTAGGTGAAGTTCAGATTTAAGTACTCACCTGGTGCTTCATTATCATTCACCATCTATCATATAATCAGGGTAACGAAACTCCCCTTCCAGGCGCCCCAAATTAAGAAGTGGGTTACAATTCCGCCAATGCCATAAGAGAATACCAGATGTGTCAAACACAACAAGGTGGCATTAGTAAAAAAAATAAAATAAAATAATTCTATATGACAACTTTATAAAAAAAACTGTTTAACAATTATTTATTTTCATAGATAAAACGAATTACTCGGAAAATGGCAAGAAATGCTAATATTTGTCTCTGTACACGTATAGGCTACATTTGTTTTGTCCTTTCGATTTTCGTTATTGCTTATTAAATTACAATATCTATTGGCATATTAACTATTTTAATCAATTTCTGTTGTGTAGTGTTCTGAGACAACATGATCAGCATACATAACAATTAATGCATTTGCTTGATAAGATTTGTTTTGCATTATTACAAAAAAAATTCTCATTTATTTGAACTGTAAGCCTATATACGTAGATTTCAAGGGACGAATATAAAATTGTACTCGAGGAGATGAAAAGCTTCGAAAACTATTTATACTGCAAAACAGTATTAAACAATACAAGCCGAGAGCAAACAAATGACTAAAGGATTGCGGTGTCTTTAATAAACTCCAACACTGCAAAGAATAATTAAACTCGAAGCGGAATTTAGTGGCTCTCACTAACACCTGCCGCTATTTGTGGTGAATAACAACCTTACCATATTGCCAACTTTCAAACGAAAATGTTCCACAGATGTAAAATGTAATAAGTTACTATATGTGTGCAGAAGAATATCATAAAATAAAAGAATAAGCACTGGATTAAAAAAAAAACTAAAAAGGAAACAGATAGAGGAAGGAAATATGTATGTAATATTTTAAATAGAAGTAATATAGGCCTAACTTGTAATTTTCAGTTGTCTTACTTTGTACTTCGTTATTTTATACTCCTGCATGCGTGTTGTTCTAATAATTGAGTCAACATTAAGTATTTAACTCACTGGCATTATCGAACCCAAAGGTTCATGGCCGCACGGACATAAGCTATTGTTTTATCGCCTCATGATGGTTGTTTGTCTATATGAAAGCGGCTGCCGCGCGACAATGCTTAACAATGATAAAAATGCGGAATTATTATAGTGGCGGTAGTCGGCATCTTCGTATTTAATTACGTATAATAGCTGCGGCGAAACAAAGCGAGCCGCTAGACAACTATCATAGCAGATAGGCCTACAATAGCCTTACTACGATGGTTGTCCAGCGGTTCGCTTCGTTTCCCAGTAGCTACTAGGCCTATATATATATAATTAAATAAAAAGATGCCGACTATCGCCACTATAATAATTCCGCATGTAAATCATTGTCAAGCATTGTCGCGCGGCAATCGCTTTTATATAAACGGACAACCATCATAGTGAGGCGATAATACTTAAACTAACACAAACCAAACTGAACGGCATCTGGTTTGAGGACAGAAAATGACTAGAATTTATATGTAATTATTAAATTTTCATTGGCCTCTGTGGTGTAAAGAGTTTTTTTTGTATCTGATCCCGAAGGTCGTTGATTCAAACCCGGTCGAAGTCAATGGATTTTTTTAGGATGGAAAAATTGAGGAACAAATCCTGCGGGAGGGTTGTTAAGCCGTGGTTCCCGAGTCTATTGCCGCTGAGCTAAATTTAATCGGCCTTTGCGATCCAAATAATACCTTAGTCGCCTAGAGTCTCTTTGAGGCGAAATCCTAACCACATGTCACTCGCTAACATCTATATGGAAATGAGCGTAACTAAATTAGCTAGGTTAAGAAACGTGGGGATGTACGGGTAAAGACTAGACTTTATATATATAGTTTACACTTTTTCAAAAGAACTGAAAGAGTCCTTCGAAAAGAAAGTTAACCATTAAATTCTGGAAAGGTAATTTTAAGGCGTTATTTATGAAATCTGTCTCCCACTATAGGCGAGCGGATTAAGGTATAAATAAGTAGCTCCATCAGGTTGACAAAACTAGGAACGGTTGGGGGACACGACATGATCATATGTCATCTCTATATTTGTTTGATATCGTCTACCTCTATGATTAACATATGTGGATGTGAGACCAGCAGCCGGCTGATAGGCCAGGGGTTTTCCAGGCCTGTCACCCCATGAAGTTAATAATCTTCTCCAGTTACTCTGAAAGAAGTTGGCACACTGCTAACAATATGTGGCATCGATTACAACACGATTGAATTGGTTATAATTAAGTTGTAACTTTAATAGTGGCAACTATTTATTTATTACTAGCATACAAGTGACAGACCTGTAAAACTTCTAAAATCCTTCAACATAGTAGCCAGCATTGTCTAGAACTCGTTACCAGCGATGTGGAAGTCGTAGTATCCCTCTAGCAGCTCCTGTTCTGTTAATGTTTCTGACTGACCGCCTTAATGCCAGCAGAATCTCAGGAACAGTCTGGAATCGAATGTCACGAAGTGGTTCCTTCATCTTAGGGACCAAATCATAATCACAGGGTCTTAAGTCCAGTGAATTTGGTAGATAGAAAAGCACTTCCCACTCCCAGAGATGGTACAGATCAGCTACAAGGTGTGCCGTGTGCGTCCAAGCAGTCCTGTATGGCCATGGCACATAGAACTTTCAACCAAGATGGCCGTTCCTGCTTTCTAAAATGGCGAAACACAACAGCTTAGAGCGGCAACTCAGAGGAGACTTTCTCTCTCCAAAGCACATGCGCTTTGAGACGAACGGACGAGTCCATTTACTGTAAGATAGGTCAGACATATATTAATATGCTACCGAAGTTATAACAATTAACTCCGTCTGGTTTCGCTTCTACAGCAGTGTTGCCACTTTTTTTAGTTACAGCCCTCGTAACGTACAGTTTAATCTAAAATAATTGGCGCACATTGTTATTGGTTATACTCTTATTCGAGAGTTAAATCAGTAATTGATTTAGTTACCTATTAGCAGATAACTTGAAAATGCAGTAGTAGTAGTAGTAATAATAGAAATAGCAGCGGCAGCAATAATGGTGGCGGCGGCGGCGGCAGCAGCAGCAGTAGTAGTAGCAACAGCGATAGCAGCAGCAGCAGTAGTAGTAGCAGTAGTAGTAGTCTACCCCATCGTCCCGCGTGGGAACGTAACCCTTAGACCTCCGAGGGCGATACTTCGAGTATTTCAGTCAAATAAACATTTTTATTGAATAATTAAAAATAAAATTTCAAATGTGAGCTTGAAATGGATGACAAACTTTTCTCAAATATTTCATTACAGGCATGGGAGAATTTTAACATGCAAATGTACGATTTGAGACCCACAATTTTACATACCTTCCAGGAAGCCTTACTCAGAATTTTTTACGCTTAAACACGTATATTAATATATTTAAAGTTAGACAATGGTTTATTAAGTCTACACGTTACACGCAATAATTTGTAATGTGACTTTTACAACTAATTATATTCACCCTACGTAATTACCCTAAAAGGAGGCTAAATCCTGGTGTAAACCAAGCTGTATAAACAATGGAGAAGCATTAAATTACAAACTGTGTAAGCATCAGACAAGAACGTGTGTTTCTGCCATCAGTTATATTAATATGCAAGTTAGAACTGGGAGACCTATGTTGCATATAAAAACACCTCCATTCGCTGTTCAAGATAGGTAGATATACGTGATTCTATTGTTCTTTTCTTACAAAAGAATTGCTTTAATGTACCTACTTTTATAATACACTTTTTTTCAACCTTATTTCGTAATGTATGAAGAATTTAGTATCGATGTATTAAGGTGTATTCAGGAGGCAGTGTTTATCTGCTAATATATGTTTTAAGCAAATTATCTGATATAAACAAACTAATTCAATGGAACTATCGAACCCAGAAATTCAAGGCCGCATGGACATAATCTCTCCATACATTCATATCCTAAGTTAATGTGTACCAACCGTCTCCTGTATAATTTACCTTTGAAATCATATCTCCATACATTCATATCCTAAGTTAATGTGTACCAACCGTCTCCTGTATAATTTACCTCTGAAATCATGATTAATACTATTCTCCCACCTCATTCTTGGCCTACCTACTGTTTTTTTCTGGTTTTACTATAGACAGTTTTATTGCTCCTCTTCCATTCCCTATTCGTGCCACCTATCCAGCCTATCATAGTCTACGAGACTTAACTGTTCTTATAACATCTAGTTTCCCACAAAGATCATGTAGCTCTCTATCATGTAGTCTTCTCCATTAATCTGTCTCATTGTCTTTTTTGGTTGAAAACATTTGCAAAGAACTTTAAATTTCAAATACTCGTGGTCTTTACTTCTCTCTTAAAATAAAAGCCAATGTTTCGCATCCATGTAATATAACTGAAAGAATATCAATTTTATATATTATTTTTAGATTACGTTGGATGACAAGAGTCCCTACAATGAACAATAGCACTGTTTCTTGACTTCGGTCTTATGTTTAATTCCTTTCTGCACTTCATTTCTAAAAGCTAATATAACACAATTTAAACACTCTAACCTGTCAAAGAATGCACGCTGATTTAATTTAGATTGAGTTAATTAGTACAGACTCTATGTTGGCTGCACTGGAACACAGAATATTCGTTAAAATCAATATGGCTGCCACGTCTTCATGTAGTTCAATATCGTGAAAAAATCAAATAATCGTTAGAAAACGTGTAAAAGTATTTGTAAATGGTGGGAAATAATTTGAAAAATGAAACCCTAAGATTAATATTTGACAGGAGTTTATGAAGGAATTAAGAAAGGCGCGCCACAGGTTCTTAAAGTTTAGCCGTATACAGAAATATGTAGCCTACTATAAAATAAGATGTACCTAAAAAATCAATTACCTCCAATCGCGTATTAATACTCTGAATATTTGCAAATTATCTTTTTGATATGAGATTGTTGATATCTGAAGCATTATAAAAGTGAATTAAAGAAATAATTAAATCTCAGCTGCACTCATTATCATTCAAATGATCAGACATGGAAACTAACAATGTTGGCAATTTTCCATTTATACCTGTGGAAAGTAATCTGATAAAAGAGCCAAAAGCGGAGATTGCTTGGAACACAGTATCTCATTATTTGGAATTCAGTAGAGAGAACAGGAATAAATAATTACGAAACAAAAACATTGGAAACTCGAGTACTGCATTCTGATATCTCTGACAATTATTAGAATCGTTTACAATAATTTCTAGCCAGTACTGCAATGAATCTGGTATCAACAATTAAATGAGTATGTAGAGTATGAACATTACAAATATCTAAATTACGTTTTTTTTTTTTTTGTGAAATAAAACTGGATTCAACTATTGCAGAAATCTTATCCAGTGCTACCGCCGGCCTACACCACAACCACTACTACTCTATGGGATTTCAGTCAAGGAAAGACCATACCCTTTGTTGTAATGACATTCCATTCTATTATTTACAATGCTTTAGCTATTGTTCCTACATTTCCTAAGATTCATTATTTTTAAATCATCCTCCACATAATATAACCAGCTAGTCCGTCGCTGTGGCGTAGTCGGTAGAGTCCCCTACCTTCCACTCCGGCGACCCGGGTCGATTCCCGGCGGAGTAAGGGATTTTGAAAATTTGAAAATCTCAACCATGGGACTGGGTGTGTGTCGTGTCCTAAATGTTTCCATTGAGTTTAATTCCTATATATATATATAATATATATATATATATCCACCGCTGTGGTCTCGAGGTAGCGTGCTACCTTGTCACGCAGCGGGCACGGTCGGGACAGTTTTTCTGGGTTATGTTTTTATCGGGGTTTTTACTCACCTGTAAGACAAATGTCAGGAAAACTTTAACGGTCCCCGAAATCATAAGGCCATCACAATCATCATCATCCTTATTATCATCATCATCATTATCATCATAATCCTTCACCGGTGTGGAAAGCAACGGGTAGCTACCACACGTACAATTCCCTAGTAAAACTGCAAAGCATGGCATGAGCATGCTATGATTGCAGTGAAATACCTGCCCTCGAGCAGAATTACTATGGATGGATATATATATATATATATATATGACATGATAAAAATAAATGCTCGGACGAAATTTGAACTCGGACCTCTGGATTGATATCCCAGTGCGCTCCCGATTACACTACAGAGCAAATCTAGCACAAACATTATTTTTCTTATATATATATATATATATATATATATATATATATTGTCTCTATTATTACAATATGTAGCGGGAACTCAGTATCCACTGCCACCTAGTAGCTCCTATAACAAGTAAGCAAATGAAACAGGAAGAAGATAGTTAGTTGTAGTGAGCAGATAGCTTACATTTGTTTTGTTTCTATGGCAACAATAATAACAAAGATGACAACTCTTCAACAAAAAGCGTTTTGTGTTTTACAGTTTTAGAGTTGAAATCAGTTGTGACAGTTCAACGTGCGTTTCGTAGGCAGTTTAATCGTGATTCCCCAAATGCCAACAACATAATCTGTTCGCTATGACCGGTTGTCTGTGTTAAGGCAAAAGGGTGGGACGACCAATAGTGCTGCTGCAACATTTCAAGCGTAAAGTAGGCGTAATCAGTGGGCTACCGAGCCTGTAACAATATTGTAAACGGTAGGGACGCACTGTAAGCGTTTCATAAGACCTTCCACACCCGTCATTACTGGATTGGTCGTCATGGTCCATATGGCATGGTTTATCTCCAGTGGCCTCCTAGATCACCGGATCTCACTCCATGCTATTTTTCCTTTGGAGTTTTGTAAAGGACAGAGTCTATGTGACGCCATTGCCTGCTAACCTGCCCGAGTTGATAGACAGGATTCGAGAAGCTGTTGCTGCCATCAATCTAGACATGCTTATTAATGTATGGGAATAATTAGCTTACAGGTTGGATCTGTGTCATGTAACAAACAGGGCTCACAATGAACACCTATGAACTTATAATGTAAACTGGAGATGTTAGTCTTTCATTTAACATGAGTTTTTGTTGTGTAACAGTTAGATAAATTATAATTCAACACATTTAAAATCGCTATATTCTTTTATGTACATCCGGTATAATGCATTTATACATGTTACTATATATCTAACCCTATCTAAGAAAACTATTTATTACCTAAAAAGTGTTCGTTAGTAATAAGCCAGTTAGCATATAGATCTACAGTGTTTGAGATTTGCACTGGGTTTGAATGTAATAATATACAATGTTAGTTTTTTACCACAGAAATATTCCTCATACGAACGTTTTATATCTCATGTTATTTGTTTTACGAAATTTCCCCTTTTGCATTTGTATTAAATTCGCAAATTGTTGGGTCAGCGCTTGGTTGTACATAATGTGGGAAGAGGACGGTTTGCCGCGCTTGTGGCCTAGTGGCTAGCGTGCTTAGCTTGCAATGCGCCTGCCGTGGTTTGATTCCCGGTCAGATCGAACTGGAATTTGTGGCTTACAAAGCAGATCACATGGAATCTATCTCACTATTTGTGTAACTATCTGGCATAAAATGACGTGTTTTATATTTT